>JANSTU010051486.1:0-20848 GCA_027564075.1 Bolitophila hybrida
CGACTTTATCAATGTTTAATGTCTATTCATAGGTTATTTAAAATATGTCACCTTTATTTAAATTGTTATAACAAAATTAAACATTAAAAACTAGTCATCGTTACATACAAGTTGGCCTATATTGTATAATATATACATATTACTCGTAAGAAATAATCAGTGTAACTATAAAATAACTATATTTGCGTTAATTTAAATATTTTTATTTTATGATTTTACAGGAAAGCTCGAACGCTAATAGTGAACCACTTCCCCCCTTTTTGGGATCTATTTTTGATTACAAAACACAAACATTATTTGCGGGAAATGAAATCCTTTGGGGTGAAAGGGCATCAAAGTTGATATATTAAATAGGTATTTACAAAACCTTTAATTCTAATTCATTATTTTACACCTAACTCCTGGGTGCTTTTTATAAATGAATAGTCTTTTCCATTACTTTTTTTAATTTACGCCACGCCCAAAGTATAATTTCCACGAACCCATAAATAGAACGGCTGTGGGCAAAAACTATTAATCTTTTATAATTAACCTATAGATTTTTTAACCAAAAAAATACATTCAGCCTTTATCTCACTTAAGGGTTGTCCGATTTTCTTCATCTTTTTTTAAACATAAGTATTTTAAATACCTTTCAGATGATACCTAACACTCCTCTGTACCTCTCCACCACCTCTAAAAATGAATTTTAACTTTTTTTTTAAATTTTGATTCCCTCCCACCCCTATGGGTTTCATTTCCCGCGAATAATTTTACAAATGCCCAAAGCATTAATAAAATATGAATTAAAAATATTATGTAAAAAAATCATCTGTACAATTTTGATATTTACCATAAAAAATAACAATATAACGTTTACATATAGAAGACCCTAGAGTCTAGTGTCGTTATAGTCGACAAGTATAAATCTAAAATATATATAGTATAGTATATTTATATTTTGCTTCTGGTAAATGAGGAGGACGTGAAGTTGCGCTAGTTTTCAGACGAGGTTCATAAGTAATGGATTTTAGCATCACAAATGATTTAAACTGCTCGATTTCTTTAAACTAATAATAGTTGAATCTAAAAATTTTCATTCTCTCTTTAAAGGCATATTAAACTCTAGCGTCATAAAATACTGGTCACTCAATAACAGCTTTATTTAATAGGTTTCTATTCTATTTTTGATTTTCTAATGACGAGAAGCAATTTTTTTAAAGGGATAAGTCGATAAAAGATGAACCTAAAGGGTAAAAGTAGGAAGGAATAGACGATATGAAATTAAGAAAGGATTGAGAAAATGCTTTATTTGATGTGAAGATCCGTCATCATAATCTGGAATGTGGGCCTTCAGTAAATCGTCCAAAGCAGATATTTATGTTTATAATTTCTACAGATAATTAAGGTTCAAATTATTAACCTCTACATCTACAAAGTACATTACGAGCATCTCTAAAAAGTTTGTAGCGATGTAATTCAACCGATCTGAACGAAAGCCGAAGCCATGATTCGCTAATAGTGAATAGCACTCAAAATATATAAATATTGATTGTTTACATCGATAAGCCTAAAATGTCTTTGTAAAAACGATTATAACTGTGTACTTAATAATAACAAGATTATATTGCCTTATATCTTATATACATATAATTATATATACTATATGCTAACAAATGTTATCATTATCGCGTATATTATACCAAGAAAATACATTATTAAATTCTCTAGACCAACATTGAACTCTTTAATACGATTAAATTTTCGAAGAACGCAGTTTTATTAAATTTGCATGTAATTCAATAAATATAGACATAAATTGTAAGTATGCTGCCGAAAATCGCTGTTTTGGGAGCAGGAGTAAACGGTCTCAGTGCTGCAGTTCAATTGATCGAGTACTACAAGTCAGATGCAGAGATTACTGTTATTTCGGATGAATTCAGCCCGTACACAACGGGTGATATATCGGCTGGTCTCTGGGGGCCGTATTTAGTGGGCTCAACACCTCAGAGTGATATTCAGTAAAACGACAATAAAAAAATAACATACTGTGAATTGGTATTGAAAATGTGATGTTTATTTCAGCAAATGGTCACGTAGGAGTCATGAGTTTTTTCACGAGCTATGGCGCACCGGTAAAGCTGCCGAGGCAGGCATATGTTTGATACCGATCAGTCGTTTTAATACAGAACCAATGGATCGAAATGTGCCGGTATTGCCATTTTGGAAAAACATTGTTTACGGATGTACGGCGTATAGTGATCAGCAGCTAGAGAGCTTTAGTCGAGAACATTCAAAAGAGTACACGTTAGTTTTTTGCTGTATACTTAAAATGTATTTTATTTTAATTCTATTAAATAGCTGTGGTCTAAATTTTGTCACGTTCACCTGTGAACCGGTCTATCTATTGCCTTACCTGATAAAGCGCTTCCAATCAACTGGTGGTCACGTACTCCGTCATCATGTGTCCTCTTTTACTGAACTAGCTGATAAATATGATCTAGTAATAAACTGTACTGGTCTTGGAGCACAGTTATTGTCGAATGACACTAAATTATTACCGATTCGTGGTCAAGTGCAACGTGTTCGAGCCTCATGGGCTTTTCATGTGTGTCTGGATGATAGTGCAGATGGTCGCTACATAATTCCCAAGTAGTTATAATTTTCTTTGGATATAATTATCCTTTTTTTACAAATTTAATGTAGCATCGAAACAACTGTGCTCGGTGGAACAAAGCAGGCAAATGACCGGAATTTGGCTGTATCCCAAAAAGACCATGATTTTATAGTCGAGGGGTGTATTCAAATGTTGCCATCGATGCGAAATGCTGTTGTACAAGATGAGCAAGTTGGTCTACGGCCGGGTCGTAGTTCTGTGCGTCTAGAGGCAGAAACTATTGAAATACGTATGAGACTTATATCCATTACTCTACTTAACTATAATTAAATAAATGTTTCAGAAAACGGTCGGCCATTGCGGGTTGTTCACAATTACGGACATGGAGGCTGTGGCGTTACTCTTGCCTGGGGTTGTGCTACCGATGTGCTGGAAATATGCAAATCTACGTTGACCAAGCCAACTAAATTCCATAGCAAATTATAATTCATACAATTGGTTTATTTTAAACGAGTACTTTATATTTCATGAAAATGTACACACAATTCGTGTTAATTAATTTTAAACAAATAAAAACCAACTCAAAAAATGGTTTGTAATAAAAATAAGGATAATGCTTTATATGTAACGCAAAACTGTTACATACAGGAGACTCAGAACTGATGACGTTGTAATTGCAAAACGTCTTTCATCATAAAGTTGCGGAGTTGCCAGAGAGCGTTTACCGCCTCCTCGGGTTTGTCCTGTATGGACTTGCTGAGCCACTGCGTTGGCAGTTTAGCATAATCAACATGAGGTACCGTCTCTTGAGTAGCTCTCAGTGTTTTCTCCCACGGTGTGATGAATCGAGTTTCGGTTTGAAGGCCCTCAATGTACCTTTTGGAAATATAATATATAATTATTATCTATTTTAGAGACTAACCTTTAAAGTTTATAATACTTACTTGATGTATGCTTCGGAGTGCAAGACACGCTGAGGTCGAGGTGGAACCGTTACGAATAGAGGCTCGGCAGCCGGAGCTGATACTACTAGAATGTTTAAAATGTTTATTCAATTCAGAATACGAAATAATACATAAAATTCTACAATCAGATCTTGGTTACTGCACTAATACTTTTATGAATTAAAGGCAATCCAAGGGTTACCATCATGAGGATGTTAGAAAGGGGCTAAAACTGATCAAGGGGCGTATGGGGTCCGATATCACCGCAGATTGTGGGAGACCAATTTTCCCCAAAATTGTAATGTCGGGTCACATTAAAGGATCCTTCAGAATAGTGTGCTACAAAGAAAGCACAAAAGAAATTGTTTGAGACAATAGTACCACCCTGGCCTTGGCAGTGGAACGAAGTAATCATGAGCCGTATTATTTTTTCCGCTCTCATCCAAAACAAGGTAAGAACGTACGTGGTTGCTAAAAACAATCTAAACGCATTATTTTTAACTAATCTTAGCTGTTATGACTTCTCAGCAATACAACTATCACACTACATCAACGAAGAATGACAAGAAACAGTGATAGCATCAGTTCATTACGACTCCTTACTGCCACCACCGTCCGAGGAACTGAGCAGTCCAACTTGCAACCCATAAAATTTGCTGGGGCAGCAGCGATTCGAAGTTTAGAGGAAAGGAACTTCTAAAATATTTATCAAGAACCAACTTTCTAAACGTAGGGAACAAACCTACTTTTGAAACAAGAGTTAGGAAAGATGTAATTGATCTCACCCTAGCTACAAGCTGACTTCTTATATTCATCACAGATTGGGGTGTTTCGGCGGAAATTTCGATATCCGACCACAGAATAATCGAATTTAATTTAAATTCAGAAATCATAACCAACATGCCATGGTGGAGTAGAAGAAAGTTAAATCACGCCCTGAGCATTCCTATGATGAAGTGGTACAGGCAAAAAGACTTGACTTTATAAAAAAAGCTAACAGCTCAAAGAAACTCTTGGAAAACCTTTGTGGAGAAGAACAGACGCACGGAAAATCACACCGATACTCGAGCTATAGAGTCGCCATGATGCAGAGGTTGTAACATGGACAACTTTCCCTGTCAGTGCCCAATACTCCAGAGGAACAGAACTGTAAGGAACTCCAGTAACTACAATCGATGTCATCAAGGAATCAAATATCAAGATCACAGCTTTATTCATAGAGATCACAAACTGGTTCTCGGAAGAAGATCACGCACGGACCTACACACGATGATAAATAATAATTAAGTTGCAAAATTGGCCAATATTATGGCGTGCGTGCCACGAAATATGTAATTTCGACTTCAAATTAAATCTATCTATCTATCGTCGCGCCCATGTGCTCAACTCGCACTATAATATTCTTTATTAAATACAGTATTAAGTTTTGTATTGATCTCTCAATTTCTCAGAAGTTTTCATAGTTTATGCATTTGGTTTTGTTCTGGTTTTTAGTAAAGCATTATTTTGGGTGTCCTAATTGTTGACAATTCTTGCATCGTATGGGCTGAAGATAGTATATACTCTTAATTCGTGTTCTAAAAATACCGCTTGTTTCTGTGGGTTGATAGTTTGTTTTAAATGATAGAATTAGCGAAGGTGTTCGGGTGAATACATTATCTTGGCATACCTTTACCCTGTTTACTTTACTAATTTTGTGTATGCAGTTATTCATCTATTTTTGGAGTTCGTCTTCCGAGAAGTCGAAGAGATCGTGCATTCTGGTGAAGAAGTTTCAATAACAAATATTATATTTTATAACGTTTCGGCAATTAATAAGTTTGAATTTATATTTCCTCTATGCCTTTGTCCGAGATCTAGTACTTTAGCATACATACAGTCTTTTTTTCCTTAAAACTGAACATAACAACCACAACAAATACAATACATTAATGTTGTATATCCCTAAAATTTTAGCTAAACTCAGATATTTGTTAGTAATATTGCCCTATGAATTATTTTTCACTAAATGTCCTTAAAAAATCTAAAAAGAAAAGCATGCAAATTCAAAAAAAAAAACAAAAACACTCACTATGCATCGTCGGAACAGACGCGTGTGCCATAGCAGCTGATGCGCCACCACCACCATGAACGTTTGATCCTGAAGCCTGAAGCCCCTGCACTGTCATCGATCCACCAACATTGTGGTTGTGTTGTGGCTGCTGCGTCTGTTTCTTGGATGGCATAAGATTTCTAGAAACAAATCAAAAACAAAGGCAAACGTTCTAATTAACAGCACACGTGACTACGAAAAGACTAAACACTAGAAAACCATCTTAAATCACTACGAAAAACACTCGAGTGTCACACCTGTATTTGTTATTAGGACCCCAAGCGATTTAGGGGTCTCTTCAATTGACGTCGGTTCTTTGGTGTTTGTTTCGCTAGCAGCTAATTGCGGCGAAGTAACACTTTTTTTCGACGACTTAAAATTTCTAGACAGTTTTAATCAATTAAATGAAAATTCGGAGACAAAAGAAGAATTTAGTGCTAATGAATAGGTTGATACTCACTTGCTACGATCTGCAGGCTGTACGATTTTGCCACTTTTATTGATATGCACCTCACGTACATGTTTGATAAGTCTCTGTAAGTGCGGAAAAGCCGGAGCACTTTTCTTAAGACGAATACACCCACGCCACATGCAATTGAACTCAATATCAACGGCAGGAAGATTCGCAAAGTATGTCTGAACATGACCAGTACTCTCGGCAATGCAATGATCGAAACAGTCCATTGGATCCTCAAATTGCCAGTCACAATTGTTCCAGCAGCACTCGAAGATCTATTACGATTATTAGATCATAAATTATTATTAAATATAAATAAATCAACTATATACCTGATTATGCATCGGTTCCGTGGTAAAGAATGAAGAATTAACCGGTGCCGGACTAGGACAGCCATTCTCTTCAGCAAATTTTATGGCCGCATCTTCGTTGCATTTTGACGCACGCTCTTCCCAGATTTGTTTCTCATTCGCGGGCAGTGAACGCCATTCGTTACCAACTAAACGTGATATATCACCGAATGTATGATCCGGATTGCTCAACGCTCGATCTTTACGTACTTCACATGAGTACAGAATGTAGCCAGTCAATACTTTTCCTTTCTTTTCGCGTTGACCTTTGCCACGTCCCGTCACCGGTGTGGCCTGCTGCATAGATGACGGTGCTGGCGAAGCTGTTGCCATCATGTCTGATCCAACTGATGGTGGACCACCGTCAAGTGAGTCTTCCATCATACCCAACATCATATCGCTATGTTCGGTTTTAATGTTATTGTCTGATGAAGAGCCTTTTAGCTGTTCTTGAAGGGCGGATATCTCGTTAGCACTGACCTTCAAACATAACAAATTCAAAATTTATATTTAGTTATTCGAATCCAAAAGAATACCTTAACCACAACAATGTTTCTCTTGAAGTGGAAAATTTCGTCAGGTGTCACTAGTTGACTGTGGGTAAACTTGCGCAGACTTCCCTGATGATTCTTGCGAATTTGTTTTTTCATTTCATCATAGATAGATTCACAGATGAAAACATCACTTTCGGTGATTTCGGTTGGACGAACTAAATTAAGAAATAAGTAATTAAAACAGATTATCCAGGAAATATATCTAAGATTGCATTATACTCGAGATATAGTCCGCATAGTCGAGTACGGCACAACGTCCGACCACAGCTACCATTGGACTGGTATCCTGAACGGTGGATAACATTAGCTCTTGACGATAGAAAAATCGACCAGATGTTCCGGGTACCTCTGGTGGACTCAAAAGCCATGGTCCACGAACAAAAGACTGACCACTGGAATTGAGAATATATTAATTTAACTCATCGATATCAAATTCTGGTATAAAGTACTCTTTGGTTTCCCAGATTGTGTTTATCTGTGCGATTGACTGTTTTCCGCTCTCTGTGGCCACATACACATAGTCTCCGGTCTTGACTACTCCACTGCAAATCGTATTGTACTGTTCAAAGTACACGGTACCCTCTTCGTCGGTTTTTACATTGATAACCACATTCTAAAAATGTATAATTAGTACAATTATTTTAGGTAAAAGTTAATTTAAACAAACATACCGGTTTTTCCTTTTCCAGCAGAGCTTCCTGTAACTGTAATTCGGCCAATTCACCCTTATGCTTCTCAACGCGTTCCTTGAACACAGACATCACACGCTTCGGTTCCAGTGGTATATCACGTGGCACCAAATTCCCCGAATCAGTAAAAGGCCAGTTCTTGATCTTCTTGAATGTACGATAGCGTGTCATGTAACGTGATTCACACACATACACATCCTTGTCCTCGAAACCCTCTGGTTTGAATTTAAAGTAATCCTTTGCGCTCATGACAAAGCATTTGCCACCGAGCTGATTCAATGGTACAGCAGTGTGTAGTTCGGATTTAAAGAGTTCCTGTTGCAAAAACTTGCGTGTCGTCACGTGGAATGTTTCAAAGGGACGCAAAAATGAGTTGCCGTACATCATTTTGACACCTTCAGTCGTTGTCCAGAGGCGTTCGATGTAAATGACACCAGGAACTAGAAAAAACGTTTTAATATAATCAATTCATGTTCTGAAGTAGTACATACTCTTGTTTTCAGGAACATCATAGTATACATAGTCACCGGGTGTGTATACTATCTGGTTAATTGTCATGCTTTCGCCTTCGGTAGCCTGATGTTAATAAATTGAATTAAAATTATATGATTATGTATAATTCTTGCATTATATATATTACTGAAATCTCATTCTCATTTTCCTCCTGGTCCTCTTGCAACAGTTTCGACTGGCGTACAGCCTCGACGGCAGCACTCAAATGCATCGCAGTGTAACTGAGTGCCGGAGAGGTCAGAACCTCTTTACAGAGCTGAATATTTATTAATTAATATATGATTACGTTAATTGACTAGTTCTTGTTTACCTCGTCCCGTTTTTTAATAAAAAACGACTGTAACTCGATCGAATCTTCGAACACCTGTGAATCGGTACGCGAAAGACGACGCGCTCGTTCCAAGCAGGCAAATACATCCTCCTGAAAGGTATCCAGTCGCTTGTAAAGACCCTTATCCAGGCGACGTTTAATAAGATCTAGTGAAATTGCTCGGACTCTGCAATAGAAATAAAACAATTTACCACGAATTATATTAAATAGAATTATATTTGCTATACTTTGCACCATCGGTCTCTTTTTCCTCATACTCAGGTAGCTCAGCCATACTGTCCGAAAAGCAACGATTCTCCTCGTCTTGATGATTGTAGAACAGTGTAAACAATGACATCAGCATCTCCTGCACGACCTGTGGTACATCAGGAACCGTCTCATCTCCATCACTACAAAATAAACGATTATAATCAAGTCCATTGATAAATAGTCATACTTCGAACTGACCGTAATGATTGCTTTGTTTGAATACAGATTTGTTGTAGTACCAGGGCATCTTTGTACAACTGTGAATCGGGCTCATTGTATTTGCAAGCATTCTCAAACATTAGCATAAAGTCTGCAGCAATTTCATCAACATTATCATAGAACTGTGTTTTTAGCTTGTGTGCTATTTTTTCCATATCAATTGGCTGTTTGATGATGTCATAATAATCAGGATAGTCCTACAACATAATGACCAAGAGCAAAAGATTTAATATTTATGAATAAAATAAGTACAATCTAAACGTGGTTCTAGGATCAATAAAACACGAACCTTTTCCTGAGCGTCCACATACACACAACAAGAAAATCATTAAAGAAAAAAACCCCGTTATACTAATTTAATTTTGAAAGATCGAGAACGGGGCAGGCCTACTTACGCTCTTTGATGGCAGCTTCATAAAGATCAGTGCCAACTGACGATTGGCTTTTGGTTCACGAAAATCTCGAATGGCCTCGTACAGTTGTCGTAGTTTTGTGTCCATGGGCGTTTGAATTTTACGACGATTAGGCCTGTCAAGATATACATTTGTATAAGAATAATATTCTTCTTTTTTAATGAAATTATAGCTTACACTTTTGGTGTAAGACGTCTGTCATTGAGGCCAGAGAACTCCTTAAGCTTTTCGTTAAGAGCACGCTCCAGAATGTTTGAGTCTTCGTAGATTGCTGATCCTTCCTCGTTGTACTTGCGACAATTTAAAAACATTAGTCGGAAATCACCGACCACATCATCGAGCGTACCGTATCGATCAGACTTGATGTTTGCCTCAATCGTATTCATGTCAATGGGATGTTGGATAACCTCATAGTAGTCAGGATAAGCTTTCTTTGATGGTTTCTCTAGAAATAATGTCATGGGTCGTCGACCGGCAATCTGAAAGATAAACACAATTAAAATAAACTACAGATTTTATTTTAAAGGAATTTACTGTATAATCTGCTAAGAATTTTTGTAGATTCAGTAGTTTCTTCTTAAGCAAGGGATTGTTTGAAAAACGACCTTTTGGACTGGTGCTGCTAGGCTGCTGCACAAATGGCTGTGCAATGACATTCGTTGAAACTGGACCTGGTGTTGGGATTACCTTTGGGCGACCCTTTTTACGCAGCCCTGGTGTACTTGACGATGAATTTGACATTGCTGAAGCCACTGAAGGTACCGATGCATTACCATCCTCAGTCTCGCTATCGTCTTGGTCAACTGGATCAACGGCCATCTGATTCAGGATCTTGGTCATCTTGACTGCGTCCTAGACAAAAATTAGAAGAACATAGTAAATATAACAAAATCTCCGATAAGTCCAGAACATACTTTATGTGCCTTATGTGTATTCGGGAATGCCTTCTTGGCATTATCTAACATAAGGTACAGATCTCCGGTCAAATCTGTTATGTTCGAGTAATTGCCTGCCTTCATCTTCTTTCGGATTTGTGACATTGAAATGGGTTTTTTAATCAGGACATAGTAATCGGGCTGGTAACGCCGATTCGGTAGCTTCCATAGGGATTCACCGAGCGGAGCGCCTGGGGCATTAGGAGTATCTATAAATGGTTAATTGAAGCGAGAACAAATAAAACATAAACATAAAACCCAATGAATGAAATGATAATATAAAATTTTACAAATATACATAAAAAGCGTGATTGAGCAGCATAACAATGAGGCGATGATAATCTTTCTTACCGTTTGCATTGGCTGTATTGTAGAGTTGATCAAATAAGTTCCACAGTGGTCCATCACCATCAGTTTC
Organism: Bolitophila hybrida; assembly: GCA_027564075.1. Taxonomy (NCBI): domain Eukaryota; kingdom Metazoa; phylum Arthropoda; class Insecta; order Diptera; family Mycetophilidae; genus Bolitophila; species Bolitophila hybrida. The sequence continues at coordinate 10,761 of JANSTU010051486.1, forward strand.
CATTATTTCTTCATTCTCATCGTCAGATTCATCGACGGGTTCCTTCAGAGCCGCCGTGCTAGCACTTAACGTAAGACCTTTTCGCTTTGGCTTACTAATCTTTGCTTTACCAGATTCCAGCTCTAATTTCTTTGTAGTAAACACCTGAAAGAATTTAATGTAAATATAATCAAATGAAAGAAACAAATAAGTTATAACAACCTTCTTAAGAGTCTTTGCATCCTTGTAGATTTGTGAGCCCGGTTCATTAAACGTACACGCATTCTTAGTCATCTGCAACAGATCTTTTTCCATATCACTTAGACATGTGTACGCACTAGTTTGAATCTTATTGGCGATAAACTTCAAATCAATCGGATGGTCAATAATATCATAATAGTCCGAGTATAGTTTTTTCGAGGGCAAAAGCAGAAACATTAGATGTAGCAATCGGTTGTTTTCATCTGCTGCAGTCATGACAGCACTAAACAGTTCCTCGTAAAGTTCTGCATCATCGTCGGCTTTCATTGAAGATGTCTCGGATGCGACACCATCGTCTGCCTCAACCATATTTGCAGATTTACGTGGTCTGCCGATCTTCTTTGATCGTGCATGCGTATCCTCGTCACCAACGCTCTCGATTAGCTTTGCTTTATTTATATTGTACGTGTCCCATAGTACGCATGCGTCTTTGTATTCCATTGAATCTGGTTTATAGAAGGCTTTGGCATTTTTAACGAGTAACTCCAAGTCTGTTGTTAGCTCATCCAGATCATCGTAAGATTCGGTTTTAAGTTTCTGTTGTATACGCAATAGATCTATAGGATTTGCAACTACCTCGTAGTATGAAGGTTCCTGTCGGCGCTTTGGTGCTCTGATAAATGTGTCGCACAGCATAGAACCATCCTCTTTCTTTATGTTTCGTATAGTATCGTATAGTTGTTGACATAGTTCTGACTGAAAACCAAACAATGTGTAAAGAATTTTAATTGAAAATAAGGTTATATAGAATATTTACAGGATCTTGCTTCTTGCGCTTCCGTGAGTTACCCTGAACTGGAGACTGTTCCGGTGTAGTGTCATCGGCCATATCGGTGTCTTTTCGACTGCTAACTGAGCCACTGCGTTTGTTCATCTAAAATAAAAGAAATTTTTATATTATATTAAAATAACAACGCTAATGATCACAAACTTGTTGTTATATATATATATATATATTACCCAGTAATCTAGATGAATGGAAAAAAACTAATTCCTGTGAGTTATTGACGATAGATACACTCGGATTTCAGTATAATTTTCCAATCGAAAATTACGAATTATTTGCACAATATTTAGAGTAAACGGTAATCGGCGTCTATTTCTATTGCCGTGCACTTGCAAACAAAAATGGTGGCTAAAAATAACACACAGCCGCGTTGACTTGTATATTTGTGCGTTGACTTAACAAAATTGTTGTTGTGTGGTGTGTTTATGTGTTCGCAGTGGTGAATGCTGATGCTGTCAAATGCACAGATCAACTGTAGTATAGACGAGGTAAACGAGGTAATACATTTCTTTCGTCAATTTTTTATCATACATAGATGGCGCTAAAAAGGCTTATATTATTATTAGTTATATTTTTAATTTTATTATTGATTTGAATTAAACATTCCGTAAAAAAATATTAAATGTGTAAAAAATGCTTGCTTTCACGTAAACCATTTCACGATACAAAAAACGCTATCGCCCATCTGTGTATATCTGTGCCAGCACCTAACAAAAAAATACAAACACATTCGATGTAACAGAGTACCAAAAATGTGACAGAAAACTAAGAACACTCATTTTTGTATGACTATCTGTCACTAGAGCCTATTTGTGTATACTGTGGGTCAATCTGCTGTATTCACACTCAAAATTTTGTAATTTTAGACCTTTTAAAAGTGAATGTACGCTATAAAGATACCTTAATGTAAGAGTGATAGGCTTAATCCTGAACTAAGTGGTTCCCTCTTGTTCAGCTTCAGATGAAGCATTTCTAACAGGCGATCGAACTGGCGAGGTAACATTAAAAAAAAATATAAAAAACGTCCACGGTGCCAGAAACATCTTTCGATCTCACTCGTTCTTTCTCGCTCTCTCGATCTCTCTCGCACTCTTTCGTTCTCTCTACCTCCCTTCCTATCATCCGTGAGCTCCAACATAATGAAGCGACTGAGCCGGTTAAATCCCGGCCGGCAGACCGAAGTGTTTTTCGAATGTAGCACTTTAAATCAGTAGGTTCCTCTTGCTATTAATAGCCTATTTGTGAAATAGGTTATTGGTTTGGAATAACGGAACATTAAAGCCATCAATTAACATATACACACGCACCCTTTATAGAACAATAAGTGTATGAAGGCGTTGATGATTCACGATTGCGAATATAAATAGCAAAAATAGATCTCGGTGCATAGAGATATCTCAAAAATATGCGCATTTGCCCTGTAAAGTTGCTAGAATCGCGTCAGGGCAAATTAAGAGTCATAACCATCGGGGATGTGTAGTTACTGTTAGAGGACAGTAGCTCCAATAGGAGCAGCACAGCACAAACATCACATTAGCGTGACCTGACTTGAACCCGTAATGGTCAATGAATCCCACAAGGGATTAAAGGATCCAATGATGATCGCCGCTGGCTGCTGCGCGTGTTCCCCAATTGAATTGTTATCAAGAGAGACGTTCCGATGAAAATAACTTTCATGTGTTTAGTTTTTTATGTGTTTGATTTGCTTTCATTGTGCGTTAGAGACCCCATGTCGTCTTAGCCTGCATCAGTCTGCTTTTCACGTAAAGTTTAGTCTGGTTCTCCGTCTCGCCATTAGGGTAGACCCATGAGACTTTATGGCAGTTCAAGTTAAGTTGCAAAGCAGGACAAAAAGTTCTCCGTATTCATAATTTCGTCGTTACCAACACACAGAGATTCCGAGAAATATTTTGTATTTGTATATTGACGTAAGATAGTTAGGCACGAAATAAGAAATTCTCAGATACGACAGCAATTAATTCACACTAACTGGGACTGGTCACGCTTTCTTTTACTCTATATTATATTACTCTATATCTTTTTGAATAGTTGACACCGCACGCATTTGGTTGCGCCCGACTTGACTTAATACACCGGGCGCAACCAAATGAATGCGTATTATCGTAAACGTCTAAAAAGAACATGAAAGTACAACACATTATAATTTTTCTGTGCCATATACGGCCACGCGTCGGTTATCTCTAAATATTGTCCAAAATCATCTGTATTATAATTAAATCTAGTAAACGATCTTATAATAATTTCACAAAATCCACAGTGTCCTCATTGGTGCACCTCGAGCACAGTCAACATTGGCTTCCCAGCGAGCCATCAATGAAACTGGAGCGATTTACAAGTGTTTACTAAACTCACAGACTTGTATGCCCTTTGTATTCGATGGCAATGGAAATACACAGGAGGAATACAATCCGTACACTGTTAATTCAGAGAAAAAGGATCACCGGTGGCTAGGTGCAGTGATGGATGGAAATTCATTGGACGAGGATAAATTCGTTGTGTGCTCACCTCGATCGATGTCCGATGTAAACGAGAACAATTTACTAATTCACGGAATGTGCTTCTGGACGCCGAACACGACCGATGCTCAACCGAGTAAAGTTCGCAAGATAAATGCACTCATAATTAGGGGTTTGTTTAATGTTATGTGATTTTAAATTGATTTTTATTTATTTTTTTTTAATTTTATAGACAAACAAACTAAAGTCATCGATCGGCAAGAATACTATTATCATATGTTTGGCGAGCAGGGAATGAGTGTTCACATCACCGAGGACAACGAACAGATCCTGATTGGAGCACCGGGAATTTTTACGTGGAAAGGTTCAGTAATTCTGTACAAGTCAAGAATACAAAGTGACATCGGTGGTCTAAGTCGACGAGATCTGGAGAAGAGAACGATTCACAAGCGAGACATTGTTGAGTACTACAGTGATGTACCAAATCCTGCACTCTGGTATCAGCCGGATGACTCGTACTTTGGATACGCTGTATCGTCGGGCTACTTCGAAGGACCACAAAAAAGTCGCATTTTATATGTCGCTAGTGCTCCGCAAGCAAATGATCAACAAGGAGAGGTATTTGAAATGTCACACTTGTAAGGCTTCAATAGATAAAAATACGAAATTTTTCAGGTCTATATTTTCGACATTGTCGATCACTATACCACTGAAAAAACGATTAAAAAGTACTACACATTTCAATCGGGACAAATGGGCGAGTACTTTGGATACGCTCTGGTTTCGGAAGACTTTGACCATGACGGATTCACAGACCTTGCAGTGGCTGCTCCGTTCTACAGTAAAGAAGCAAGCTATGATAATGGAGCAGTGTATATCTACAAGAACTTGGGACAATCGAATGGAAAGTGGACTGCTAATTTTGTTCTGGACTCTGTTCTGGTGTCTGACAACGAGGAGAATGGTCGATTTGGAACGACAATCTCCAAGATCGGTGATATCAATCAAGATGGATTTAATGGTAATTATTTTTTTTTGTTGGTTAATGTTTTGAAGTTTGCAACTATATTCAATGTTATTGTACTAGATTTGGCTGTGGGTGCACCATACGAGGGTAACGGTGCTGTGTACATTTTTCTGGGTGGTCCAACCGGTCTGGCCAAGAAGCACAGTCAAAAGATTTTGGCACCGCTTAACAGTAATGTGGCTCCATTCACTGCACACATGTTTGGCAATGGACTATCAAAAGGGACAGACATTGACAATAACTACTATCCTGATTTGGCTATTGGTGCTCCAAATGCCGAAGCGGTCTACGTGTACAAAGCTTACCCAGTAGTAAAGGTATTCGCCAGTGCTAATCCCATCAGCCAAGAGATTACGACAACTGATACATCATTTAAGCTTAAAGCTTGCTGGTATCTTGACTCAAAGTATCCCATAACCGAGGAATCTAGTAAGAATTAAAAATATAACATTTTTAAATTATTGCTAATCTCACAATACATTACAGATATGAAGATTGTAATTAAGGTTGATCCCCAATATGGACGAGCCACGTTTTCGGATCGCAACAAGGAGCGTGAGTTTACCGTTACTGCTGGAACAACTGAAAAGTGTGAGGATTACGAGATATTCGTTACATTTTCCATTGCTGATGTATTCAAACCAATTGACATTGAAATGCACTATGATGTCTTGGACACGGTTCCAGATAGTGAAGGTATTAAACTTTAAATCTAATTAATAATGTGTTTCTAATTTCACAAAATGGTTTTTATAGTTTATTGTCCCAAGTGTGTTGCTGTTAATCCAAGCGATGCCAAATATGTTAAGAATAAGGTCGTCTTTAGCACTGGCTGCAAAAGTGACCGTTGTGTGGCAGACCTGAAACTTCAGAGCAAACTTTTAGATCAAAAGTACGATTTTTACATTTTCTCGTGATCATGTAATCTTATTATCTTTTATTTCAGCCTTCCGTATGTCATCGGCAGTACGAAATCGGTAACTCTTCAGTATGTGACACAAAATTTCGGTGAAACAGCCTTTTTAGCACAACTAAAGATTACAATCTTTGACTTCGTGTCTTTCATGAAGATTCCGACAAACTGCAAACTGGACAACAAATCATTAATTTGTGAAGTGAACAATGGCAGTCCACTGTTTAATGGAAACGAGGCCATGCTCAGCGTGACAATTGATACGACAAAGTTAGAAGGACGTGAACTTCAAGTGAATGCTCAAGTGTTCAGCACTGGTGATGAACTGAATGATAATGATAACTATGTAAAAGATATTATTCCATTGATTGAGTTCAGCGAAATCGAGATTTTTGGGTAAGTCCAATAGCATTATTCATAAGAACGATCTAATAAATGATTATGTTATAGAAAATCTTCACAGGAACGAATCAGCTTAGAGGATGGATTATCACGCAAAGACATCTCACACATCTTTGAGGTAATACTTACAACCTTCATCACTAAAACCAAAAATTAATTTAAATACTATATTAGATACGAAACAATGGACCCAGTCCCATAAAACATCTAGACGTGGTCCTGTCTATTCCCATCTCCTACTTGGATCCATGGACCTTAACTCGATCTACTGTCTTAGAGTTTGAGAATATAAAAGTTCTGGTATGTTAGATTTGTGCTTCCACATTAACAAAGTATTATAACTCATAAGTATTTCTCCAAATAAAGGCACTTTACAACAATCAAAACTTGAACATCGAGTGGAGTCAAAATAACACAATTCTTCTGCCTGATTCAGAAGAATCATCGACCACTCCATCGCTAATTGCTGAAAACTTGAACGGCATGATGTTCGATACTTCAAAAGTTGGACTTGAGTATGACTTGAATGCTGGTTCTATAATTGGTAAGTTTACTTCTTTTTTATCTTGTTAATTTTTTATAATAAACTTGGTTGGTTTTGTGTAGAAGATAATGCAAATCAGGAAAATGCCCGAAGACGAAGATCCATTGGAATGCGAAACTACAGAAACTACAACAAGTATACCCAGACACTGGATCAACTAGAGCACAGTCGAGCACGTCGCAGTTTGAACTATGAAACCGATGTAGTACTGAACAGGTTACCAGTCAATCGTACCATTGTCTTCGATTGCGATGATTCTGTGGCCGCCCTGTGTGTTCAGGCAAAGTTTTCGGTGAACAACCTGAAGGCAGATAATGCCCATATTCTAGTCAGTCTAAACTTCAGCGTTGATTTGAAGAATATCGGTTCGTCAAAGGAAATTTATCGAGAAGACGGAATTATTAATGACCATTTATGTTTCAGAATCAATTGTCACTGAAGATCGGGATATATTTGTGATAAAAACATCAGCGATTGTCAGTAAATTGTACGACGAGGAAGAGTAAGTTAAACAAGAATTATTTGTATTTGATCTAGATTATAATTAACTCATTTTACCAGGGAATCGATGAAAATTGTACAAACTCATCCGTACACAATCATCTCCAAGTACCATGTTTACCTGACACCAATCTGGGTGTATGTGGTATCCGTAATTGGTGGACTTTTAGCATTGATTCTGATAACCTATGGACTGCACAGGGTTAGTTAATCACATTGGAGTCATTTTAAACATTGTTTATATAATTAAATGTATCTCAACAGTTTGGCTTTTTCCGACGTGAAAAGAAAGAGGAACTACAAAAGCTCACACGCCAGAGTCTTGCTATGGCCAAACAAACAAGTGACGAGGAAGACAATTAATCGCAATTGTAATTTTATTATAATGTGGAATTTAACCACGCAAAGTCAGTCATTATTATAATATTAGAGTTTATTTTTTTTCGAGTGCAAAGTTTACACATGCATTTATAGTTTGTATTAGATGGTTATCTGAGAAGATTCTTTTAATTTTTTTTTTGTTTGTATCATCATTACTATTTTTTATTAGGACATTCTTAATATTTGTTTATTATTTATAGTTACTTTAATTTATTATAACCAAATGCCATATATTATAAAATTTATTTAAATAAATATGTTGCTCTAAAGCATTCCAATCCGATAAGCCACATTTTTTTTATTGTGCTGATTGACATACACATTACGAAATCAATCGAAATAGTTTCACTCTGAACGCAACAGGGTATATTAGGCAGTATATACCACACAGCAATCAGTTAGTCTTCAAGGCTTCTAAGGAGGAGTGCTTATACTCAGTTTCGAGTCATCAAACATTCCCTATCTAGTCTTTTGAATATGGTTAATGGCTTCACACCCGATCTCGCCTTTGCCGTCAACGACGTAAGCAGTTTTAACGCAAATTTCGGTGAAGCAAACTGTATGGCCGTGAAAAGTTTCATGTATTGCCTATTGAGGAGGGCTTCGAATTCTGAGTGGGCATCAGACATAGACCTAAGACATTCGTACACTGGGTACTTTTTAGTGATAAGCGGTGGTGCCTGTTAAGAGGAAGTTCCCGGCGAAGGCGATGTCGGATCTGGTAACCTGAATCTGATTCATTAATCCTGTAAAATATTATTGGAAAATCTGCATCCCACAATTCGAATTTTCGTGAATCTTTTTTGTTTTTGACAACTTTTTAAGCAAATGGTTAATTTAATTTAGTTCAATACATATATGTTTGCCTGTATATGTAAATGAATAATCTTGAGTTACTGTAATAAAAATATGTATGTATTGGGTATGTAAATTACATGTTATATCTGTCGTATCGACGTTTCTGTGACCTCTTTGAATGATGACATAGTTGTTTTTTATTTGTTAACCTGCTGCATTATCTAAAATTTAGTGAATTTAATTTTGTCATATAATTGTCTAATATATATATATATATATAACAAAAAAATCATTTATAATTATATTATATATTATATTAAGTCGGGGAAATTATATAATAATTTTTATAAACATCTATTTGTCAATTTTGTTTATTTTAAAATATCCACGCAAAAATGAAAGGGAGTCGATGCTGTCTTCATTTAACCTTCCATTAAAAAATGCCATTTAGTTAGTATTTAGTTTAGTTTTTAGTTTTAGTTAGTAGAAACTGGTAACGTGGTACGTACTACCACGAAAACCATCATAATCAAAACGATCTATTTCCTTTTTTATAAGTTTATTGATGTCAGATGAATTGGTCGTTCTTTGCGCTAGTACCATTTCTAAGTCTATGGCTTGTTGCATTTGTTTTTGAATGCACACATTGTCTCTACTTTCCGGATAATTATCATATTTTTGGTATAGTTTTTTTTATTTTATAAATGATGACATATTTATAAGAATATATCTTTCTTTTTTATTCTCTGAAATGAAAAACCTTCATTAAAAAGAGCAGTGAAGATAATGCCATTTCGAGACTAAATGGGGAACCTTTGTTTATTATGTTATTTATTAGAAATTTAATTGTGGCATCAGCTGTAAGAAAATTGGCATCCTGACAACACATCGCTACAACTGCAAGTTTAATTGGTGAAAGTACTTCAATAGTGTCCGAAATTATCCTGATTTCGGACTCTGAAAGGCTGATCGACGAATCAGAGCCAACGTCAAATAACGCCTTTTGTACGCATCCTCGAAGAAAATAAAATGCCTATAGCATATCCAGAAGACTGTTCCATCGTGTTTTAATATCCAATATTAGATTAATCTCTTTTTTAAAATCTGCAATACATCGTCATTTTTAGGTCGGCAAAAAGCGGAAATTAATTTTTATTGTACAAAACTGAAATAGCTGCCAGATGAATTGCATGTGCAAAGCAAAGCTGCTTGCCACTAGTAATTAGCTTTCCAAATTTCTCCATTACTGTAGCACCATCAGTTGTTATGTTATGCATATTATGTTCTTGTCGAGGTTCATTCCAAACATTTCTTATCTTTTCTCGACGACTTCATCACATTTATATGCTGGTAGTGAACCGAGATTCCAAAACCCATTTTTATGGTGACCACTCATCGAGAGTCAAGCTAAAACGCTCATAATTTTCAATGCGATGAAAAATATCATTTGCGAATTTTATCGGCATAATTAATTACAATTTGCCTAATTGTGTTAGGAGATTTTGGTAACTCAAATCCCAAGGACCTACGCAAATAAATAAACTTACAAAATACTCGAAATGGCAGTCCACCAGAAGAAGTCATTCGAGCTAATATAGCCGCCATTGATAGTGGTTTAAAAAAAAATGTAATTTACAGTTTCTTTTAAAACAGCTAGTGTTTTTGAATATGACGAGCTAATAGATGTTTGAAACATTTTGTGAATGGTTTTTAAATGGCTGTGAAGACCACTAGTAGAGACCGTAGTGATATTTATAATACCGACACATTACTTACATTTTGCTAACTGCTCAAGTTAAAGTCTGAAATACATTCAAATTATAAGAAACAAATCAGATTTGCTATTTAAATCCATACAATTTATCATATATATTTTACGCCGGGCTTGCAAAAACTATTTCGAGCAAATGATCGATTGAGTATCTGACCTGCTCCCATTTTAATGTAAAGGGTGTTTTTTTTAGAGGTTAGGTTTTCAAGATGAAATAAAACGCATATAATTTAATGTTATGGCCAAG
>JANSTU010051497.1:0-20846 GCA_027564075.1 Bolitophila hybrida
CTGTGACGTAGTCTATCGAAAGCTTTGCTAAAATCAGTGTACACGACATCTACTTGCGAGCCAGACTCCATCATATCTATAGCATAGTTGGTTAACTCTACCAAATTCGTCGAAGTAGATCGACCGGCCATAAAGCCAGGCTGATTAACCGATACTGTTCCTTTAAGCCGACAAGTCATCACATCGCAGAAGATTTCGCACCATCAAACCTCATCATTGAAGGAAAATCTTTTTCTTAGTGTCTAAATAAGGCCAGAATTTAGAAGGATCCCTTGTCAGGTCGTTCTGAGTTTTCCTGAGGTACTCTTTGTAAAGCCTATTTTGGGATGATGCGCATCTAGATCTCAGACTAGCATAATTTGAATAGCTGCACTATTTGTTCGTTTGTACCGGTTCCATGTATTATTACATAAAAAAGTCAATGAATATGCTTTGGTATTTCCATATACGGGGATTTACTACGGGTGTCTATTTTGAGGATACAGTTAAGTTGTAGAAGACTGTGAACTAACGCCGCAATAACATTTTGTGGTTTAGAAGAGTAAAGTTTTCGCTCATATAAATTTGGGTATTTGTGGTTAGGCCAATATCACTTCATTTGAGGTCTTTTCGTCTGGATTTTGACTCTAGTTACGCTGCATAATGTTTGCTGTTATGGTTGTGCCATTTTCAAGTAGTCGATGAGCAATATTCCAAGAGTTTCCCAAAAAACGGTCACAACATAACCATTTCTGCTGAATGGGCTTTGGCTTCTTCGGGGCAAGTTTGCAGGTAGAACGGTTTTGACTTCTGTTTGGTATTTGGAGTTTAGTAATGGACCACAAACTGGCGCGAAAAGTCCTTTAAATTGAGTTTTAATTGGTCCAATAGCTCATCACTCCTTAATCCAAATTTGGGCGTTAAAAATGGACGGAATTAGCCAATAACGTAGAGGATTTGCATGTACGCAATTGAATTTTAAATCGTCCGCTGTTATATTTAAGTGATACTCGTGATCGGCCGCTGAATAATCTTGTGAGTTTGGTCGCTCACATCGGGAATATGGCGTGCATTAAAAAGTTATGTTGGTCAGCACTCCCTTGTTCGTGTAAGGTGGAATGGCCGAAAATTGTCTGATCGTAAAAGCAGCCTGCCCATCGAACCAACATTTTGAAATCTTTAATTGGCATCGCACACGTCTTGGAAATTCATTGAGAAGTAACCGTTGCGATTGCGTTAGCTTTCTCTACCAAATAAATAGAAAAAATAAGTTGTAGAATAGAAATTAAAACTACTGTTTATGCGCTTACAATTTCTCCGCCAGTCGAATTGATTTTCACGTAAGTGCAATCGATTGCACCAATGCATCGCAGAAAATCGGAGATGTTGGCAAATTCGGCAGCCCGTTGACGCATTTCATTTTCGTTGCGTGACATGCAGATGATGGTGTGTCGGTGCTCCAAAATAGCAGTGCATACTTCGGGCAAAATGCAACACACAGTTGATTGGCTTATCCCAATGTAATTTCCAGTGGTCTGTTGAAAATTATCGCAGGCCAATATGCGCAACACCGTCAAAAATGTATGTCCCACTCGCAATACTCGTAACCTACAGAAATGCATTGAATTCCTGTGAATGACTCTGTTTATTCATTGCATTTGATTTACCGACGTGTGCTTCCAAACTATTGCGTGCAACGTCCAAAAATATATGTGGAATTCCACTTCGTTGAAATCGTCTACAACTGCACGCTGCCGTGTATGATACACTCGTCTTTCAGCAAGTCGTTGAGTCGACCTTCTTCGCTTACAAAATCGTCAACTTCTTTCGAAGACCACAACATCTTATTTAATTCGCGAATAATATCCATGTCTTCAATACTGCAATAGCAATAGAGGTGAAAAATAATACATACATACAAACATAATAAATAAAATATGCGTTTTAAGCCTACAAAAAAGAGCGTAAACCCACATTTTGGAGTTGAAGCGCACAAATTAAGAATTTTGGAGTTTAATTTCAGGTTAAGGGAGTGAAAAATTCGCTCAGGAGGGTTTAAAATCGCTTTAACTCCATACGTAAATGTTTAACTCGAGTTAAGGGTTTACATAGGTTCCAGAGGACAACAGATTTTATTCATTTTTTTGCATATTATTAAATAACTTTTGAACTTTTGAAATTGATGAGAAAGTATGATAAATTGAATTGATGGCAGTCGATTTTCGGAGGTGCCTCGACAAAAAGGTAGTTTGCGGTAGTCAAAATTACTTGCGACTGCTTCATCTGAAAAAAAATCTTTTAGTATTAGATTAAAACTAGTCTCTGAACGAAGGATTTATAAAAAATTGACACTTTGGATTTCTTTATTTAAATTGTATTGAGTATTCATCTATATACCATAAATGCGCCTATCTGTATATAATAATGATTAACTTTTATGTATTTCCTTGATTTGTTTATTACCTTTCTGTATTATTTGTACCTGAATAGTAGGGTTCATATATATATAATTATTTGAATGATGCTAGAAATAGCAGGCACAAAATAGCACATAAGTGATTTTTTTAAATAAATAATATTACGTATGGAATCAACATTTAAACATAGATCTTTTTTTCGAGGAAAATTGTGAAAAGCGGAAAAAGTAACGCAGTAACGTCTTTTTTGTGCAACGCCTTCTGTAGTCACCGTGTTAACAGATTTTATAACCGTTTTTATATAATATCTAAAATAATTTTAATTGCATACTAAAATAACTATATAAAAACAGTATACATTTTCATAAAGTAAAACCTTTAAAGTTCTACCCCGATTAACGCCGTAATCCGGATACAAAATCTAAATTGCGCAACCCCAATTTTCCAGAGAAAATACCCTGCTCACCTGAAATAAACGAAACCTCACCCAACCCACGTCCGTTCATCGTACCTACCAGCTTTTTAATAATTACATTTTTTCGATTTGCTCAATTACCAATATAATTACACATACTTTTAGTATGTGTCGCGTCCTTTTCGACCATTCCACCTTTGACAATTGGTATATTATTATATACGCTGTTTTATCAAATACAGGCGGCCGCAGGCGTTGCTTTTGCTTTGTAATACCGTGAATACATCGCAGAAATGCAAATAATACCAGCAAACAAAAAGGGAAAATTATACTGTTCGTTGTCATTTCCCATTCCCATTGTCACTAATATAGCTAGGAAAGGAATATTGTAAATGAATATAAGGGTAAAATGTAAATTATAAAGCATATTATATTATCAGAATGAATCGCAAAATAAATGTATACAACATAATATTTATGGTATATCCGAGTCGGTAATTATATTATTATTTTACTTAGATTAGATTGTATATCATGAATATATATGTATTATGTGAACGTATTTTTATTTTACATAAAGCTAGCTATTAGGGGTAGAAAGCTGAGTTAATAATATTTGTTCGAAAGGTAGTATAGTAGCCCGTCATTGGTTATATAGCAACAGCATAATTTCATTATTTTCAGTGAATCTATTTGTTTCAGGAGAAAGCTTCGCAGAACTTCACCATGGCGGCGCAATTACGACAACACACTACGGCACCGGAACCCGTGTTTTTCTCTTAGTTGTTATTCTTAATTTAATTCTGGTTATGCATGCGCGCAGCTAGACAAAACGACAAAGAAGAAGTGCTTCTTGCAAATGGTAAATACATATTATATATACATTATATATACATATAATTAAATATATAGAAGAATAAGTACATTGGATAAACAATATACAAACACAAAAAAAATATAGGTATAGAATAAAATAAACATAACAAAATATTCAGTTTATAAAATAAATAAAAAAACACATACAAAACACTAAAAATTAGATATTTAAATTAAATTATCAGAAACAAAGAAAAAACAAAGCGCAAAAGTTTTATATTATAAACATAGGATGTAAATTAACGATATATATACATTAATTATAGAAAAATGCAAATCTAGACTTAAATGTTAAGAAAATAATTATGGAACAACTTACACATTTTTCGGATATGTTTTCTTCCGTATTTTGAATATAAGAATTTTTTTTAGATGATAACTTCGTTATTTATATAGTGGATCTTTGTTTCATAAGACTGGAGGTCCACATCTAGATATCAAATTGAATCGGTCTAAACTAAAATTAATTTTAAACAAATATAAATTTTAATGGACAAAACAAAAACGGTTTGTAACAGTAAGCTTTTGTTTTTATTATTTCTGTACAGATAACTTTATAGGATAAAAACTTACTTCAGGTCGTATTCATAAATAAACTCAACTCTATAATTCCAAATATTTTGCCTTTTCAAATAAAAATCATAATCGTTTTATTTTTTAAGATAATATTGGTTATATACCGGACACAACTTTTAAAGCTCACAAATCACATGTCAAACAACAACTCGAAAGACTCAGAACACATAATTCTTAAAAGTCACAACACACAAGGGACGTACAATTAGCATTGAGATGTATAATTTATGTTTTATGGATGTATAGATTTCTGGGTTCGGTAATTTATAATTTTTAAGAGCAGGGTAAGGTAAAAATTCATTTTATTTTAACTGAATGCATAAGATCTAAATAATATTTTACCCCTTATAACTTCAAAACTACTGCACCGATCCTTTTGCAGTTTTGAAAACAATTTTTTTATTTTACCATATGTTAACAAATTACACTTTTTTTCGCAAAAAAAAATAAAAAATAAAAGACGGCATTGACATTAGACAATGCCCTTGCTATCGTAGAACAAAATTAGCATTGTCTTCACTTTTGACTTCACCTGACGCGATAGTCGGGACGTTCGTCGTCTTTAAAATATTCCCGTCCGTCTTGAAATCGTTTGTGCCGCGGAAAAACAGTTGCTCTTGAACAACAATCACTCCCATTATTGTTTTGCTGTATTTAAATTGAATATACCGCTAAGCAACCAACATCAATTATGTTGTAGAATATCGCAAGTTAGTCTTACGTTTCGTTGTGTAATTTACAAGAATTTGGTCTAATAAATGCAATGATGTCTGGAAATTATTGACCGACTAATTCGAATTATTTTAAGAAAACTCCGTTGGCTGATACTAGTACGTTACAATGGGATTTCTATACTCCAGCAGCAATTAAAATACCAAGCAATTCATCAAATTAATAAAATTAATCAATTGAAACCATCTTTTCGCTGAATTCACAGATTGGTTGACATGGTTCACCTCTCTGTTCTGGTCTCACGAATTATTTTATAACTTTTATTGGCTCCTTAAAGATATTATTGAATAAATATAAACGAGTTGATAAGTGGGACATCTTTATTAGCAATATAGATGCACGGAGTCACATGTTACTCAGAGAACCACCTAAAAAGAACTTCTATTGGAGTTAAGCGTCATAGATCGATCTGGCTAAATATGATGAAAAAATGGTTTCGCAACTTTCCACTTGCTCTCAAGACAGCAACAAACTGAGCAGTCGACTGGTGAGATTATTTCGGATTCCTGTAGGCGAAACTTCAGTCAATAATCGAATACGCATGTCTGTGTCGGTTCTGGCAATCTAAAATCAAGCATTTGAATTGATTTTGCGACATGGACCCAAGTTCGAAACGCTCACGAAGTTTGTTTATAAAAATTAAAATAAATATAATATAAAAAGAAAAGTCGAATTTGGCAACCCCTTTTTATTGGTTATAAGCTTGACAAGGACATCACTAGAAGGATTTTCTTAATGAAAGGCCGTTTTATGCTTATTTTTCTGCCAACGGGCTGCAATCAGGTCAAGATAAATTCGCAAATCTATCAACTCAAGAAATTGCAACTGGGATTGATATCGTAAGTGAACAAAACTTTAGGATTAGAGCGCTTTACTTTTTAACAAGACTCGGTACCGATCAAAGCAAGCATTAAGTCTTTAGTAGCAAACTTCAAAACATGGCTGAAAAATTGTATAATATTTGGTTCAGTAGTTGTTGAGATATTGAAGTCAAGTTCCCCTACATTTGCTATTTTGTAAAATAAATATAAATATTCAAGTTCATGGCGTCTGTATTTTAGGACACGCACGAATTTGCATCAAGCAGAAAAGGTCTTACAAAGAAAAAAATTCTGTTTCACCAAGACAACGGACTGATCACCAAGTGTTTGAAAACGACGGTGACATTAAACGATTTGAGATTCGAATTGCTGCCACATCCCCCATATTCCCCAGATCTAGCCCATCTGTCTTCGCAACTTAGATTCAATTGAGGCCAAATTTGAAGCAAAAAAAAATGTTTTATGAGAAAGGCATCGAATTTTTAGAAAAATTGAATTTCTATGGAGTTGATAATAAAGTATAAAGTATAATTTTGCAAACATAAAATGTTTGAAGTGTTAGAATGCAAAATTGCCTAAAATCATACGATCCAGTTTTAATCGAACCGAAACATATGTGTATTTAAAAGTTTTTGAAATAAATTGTTTTTTTAAATTAGTTTGAAATTGAATTTGAAGCTCCCGGCAATCAACATCGACTGTCTGGTATATAGGAAAACAACGGTTTTGATCAACTGTCGTTTAAGTGTTATCAAATAAAATATAATAATTTCTAATGTACAATTTTTACATTTCCAACTATTTTTTGCGATAGAAGATTAAAATGAAAATATTATTTAATTTACTGATATTAAAAAATCACCATTTATTGCCCAAAAAAGGGTTTTTCTTAATACAATTTGATCGCCCTCCATAAATTTTGGAAAGTAATTTTGCAGTTATTTTAAAAAATATATTCGGTCATTATTATAAATTTGGTTTTATTCGTTTAAATAAAGAAGTTTCATAAAACATTTAAAGGAGTGATAGGGTGGCATGAAAAATGTTCTCTATTTTCTACTATTATTTTCTTTCATCTCTTGTTTTTTTCTCTGTATTCCTATTATATTTCCCAAATAATTATATATTTTATATTTTAAGATTTTTGAAATTTTCTATGTGATTTTTCAAACTGTTATGTCGGATTGACGTCGAGAACGACCCACGTAAGAAAAAACCTATTAAATAGCGTTTATTAAATAGCATTTAAATTACATTTATTACATTAAATAAGATTTCTCATATTTTTGTATAATAATTATATCATTATCGTAATATGTATGATAAAAAATATATGTATCTTTCTATAATTTCAAAAAGTCTAAGTGCACCAAAAAACACGATCCTGAGAAAGTATCTGTACAGGCGACATCATCAATATTCTGTTTCAGCCAGTCACGTTAAATTAAATAAAAACAAAACAACAACCCATCAGAGAGTTAAAACAAATTCTAAATAATGTATAAAAAATTAATTATAAACGAAAATAATGTGTAGCAATTAAAAATATTGCTGTGGCTCTTCATTAAATAACATTTCATGTGAAAAAAGAAGCTTAAAGCTCGTGAATTAGCGAAACCGTACCGTTATTTATGCAGAGCGCAGACATGTAAATACACACTCGAACAATGAATGTAAAACAACACAAACCCATAAAAATATACCTACCCTAACCTTAAAAAAAAACAACCACCACACAACCACGTATATTCTACACAAAATATATATTTTTTGTTTTTTTTTTTTGTTTAACGAAGAGAAAACAAAATAAAGAGATATTATTAATTCATTCGGCATTTTCATTTGCAATCATTCAATCACAACGAGAGGAAACATCACGGAATCAGGTCACGTCTTTATATGGCACACTCAGATTTACCTTTTGTCTGTTGTAACAAAAAATAGCCCTAGTACCACGCATGTCCCCGACGGGCATCGCTTCCTTCGCTTGCGTTTCGATGATGCCTTACGACGATATAGCGGTTCGTCTTGTACACGCTTACAATGAATAAGTCACACATAATGCGCTGCGTAATTTTTCACCCATTTCCATTTCGTTTTCTCCGGAGGGTTTCGTATTTTATGCCAACAAAATACACACATATATATACCTAATAATATACATTATATATCACCAGAAAACCCTTTTAGGTCAGCAGCACTGTATTCGAGATGTGTGTGTAATATTATAGCCAACGCTATGAACCAGGTGAGTTGAGTACTTATATAGGAACACGAGACCCCTTCGGCTTAAATTGCACAGGATTATCTTGAATGGGGTTCTGATATTTATTGAAGACCATTCGTACAGTTGGAAAACGCTGGCTGTTGAGCGGGTGCGGCAGTAGATACATGCACACCGAACAGGTAATAGATAAATGGTTGAATATAGATAAATGACTAAATAGATATAACCTATTCTCGTTCGACTTTCAAATGAAACTGTTATTTAAATAGGACAAATGGGATCCATTGATCCATTTTTTATGTACATATTATGTATTTGTAGATTGGATGAAATTGGTAATATTGTGTTTTGCTTGTTTTTTTATCTTGTTTATCTGGGAATTTGTTGAAATGGAATTTGTGGAATATAAATAGCTTGTAATAAGTAATCGAAGGTTGTTTGTTTTTGGGTGAATTGTATTAAATTAAATAAAGACAGAATCTAGAATACGATTGTTTGATACATATTAAAATTAAATTTTCTTAAATTGAGGAACATTTCACCAAAAAAAAGGATTTTGTTTTATGTTGCATATTTTGGAAAAGTTATTTACTACTATTTCATGTGCAATAATAAAATAATATGTATTATAAAATACATATCGATCGCCTACTTCAAACGGTCGAGTTTCCGTTTCAGTTCCTGGGCCATGGCTCGAGTACTCACATGCCGCTCTACTGCGACGATTTCCATGATTTGGTCCACATTTTTGACGATTGGCCTTCGAGAGCGAAGAGCATCTTCCACATCTTCTACACGCGAACGAAATCGTTGAAACCAACGTTATGCTATGAGTATGACCCGACGCCATTAGTATTACCCATGATTTGCGCTTCCAATGACATCTAGCGAAATTATCGCAAGACTTTTCCCCCAACTTAATATATAAAAAAAAGGGGAATTCATTTCGCTAAAAAAAATCCAGAGGGCGTAGGGGGTGATGGTATATATATATATATAAGTTACGCTTTTTATGATAGTGCAGACGTGTTTTTATGCGTGCGCAAACCGAATTTTGAGCGCGTTGCTTATTACCAGGTAAGCAATGTAGCCCTGTGGAGGAACTCTTTACAGAATCAACGGCAGCATGCCCAATCTTAGTTAGTGTGGATTACTGGTTGTCGCATCTGCTTCTTATTTCGGTAAGGATCCTCAGGCAGCTTGTTTAAAAGCACCTCTGTGCCTTAAAACAAAAGCGGCATGTCATGTCATGTATTGCCGAAGTCTCTGGTTGAGCAGCCCATGAAACAACACGCCGAGATGGTGTTGAGATCGCTCTAGGAAAACAAAATAGCTTTGGCTTGTCGAGGCCAAAGCTATTTTGATTTCCAGGACCCCTGTTTTGGGGTGGATCATAACTGCTAGGCTGATAACAAAGATACGTAACGTCACGCTTTTCAAATGCTACGCGCCTACCGAGCCTTCGGACCTCAGGTCAAAACAAGAGTTCTATGAAGAACTCTTAGAAACCCTAACCGTCATTCCCCGCGGTGACATTATTGTCACTCTTGGCGACGTTGGAAGCGACCAACACCTTATGGTGGCCACTCTCAGGTTGCGAACGGCAGCTGTAGTGCAAAGGCGACGCACTCGATTGCTACACTCCCTCGACGTAGCTAGACTAAAAATCCCTGAGTTCAAGCAACGGTTCTGCAGAGAACTGCGGACTAGGGCAGCTCTGGTAAACAGCAATTAACCACTGTGTGGACGGAGGGAAAGTATTTGTAATGCAATCCGCAGCAGTGGGGAGGAAGTCGTCGATTCACGGCACCGCAGACGGGTGAGCGTCGGAAGCTCAAAGTCAGCTTGTTAGACGCCAGGCTCAGGCTCCAAAAACAAGAACTCAGTGTTCGTTACTCTGCGGTGCACTGTCTCTTAAAAAGAAGCGTAAGACGCGACAAGAGGAGAGAGCTCAGCAGGCTGGCTGATGAAGCAGAGGCAGCAGCAAGGCTGGGGCGATATGGGGAGCTCTACGGATAACAAAAGAGCTCACAAACCGCACATCAAACAATGGATTGTGAACAGATGAAGAGATGGAGAGAGCACTTTGAACAAGTACTCAACAAGGAGGTGGTGCATGACTCCCAAGCACCAGCTCCTCCACTCAGCTGTTCACCATTACCTATATCCACAAGAGCCCCCAGTCGAACTGAAATCTCTTGGAAGTCAGGAATAATTATTAAGATGCCCAAGAAAGGTGACTTGGGCAGCTGCGATAACTGGAGGGGTATATGTCTGCTGACCGTGGTCTACCAGTTCCTGGCAAAGGTTATCTTAGAGAGGGTACAGTTCCATATCGAAAGAACCATGCGGCGCCAACAAGCAGTGTTCCGAACAGGGTATTCGTTCATCGACCACATAAATACCCTAAGGATCGTTACCGAAGAAACAATTTCGGTTAAAAATTGTAAAAAAAATAACCGTCACCGTTAATATTTGGTTAAAAACCAGTACGGCGCACACTCATCAGAAATAATAGTTGAAAAACAGTTTTAATTGGGATAATATTGGTAAAATTAAATACTAAAGTAAACTGTGCGAGAAGTATATTCAATTCTCGTAAAATATACCACTGCAAATTTACTTAAACGTCCTTGAGTTATTATTCAGTTTATTTCTAATAGAGTTTAACCAAAAATTAACCGAAAACTTTCGGTTCATGCATTACATAAATTAGACTGTAGTTCGTTAAAGAACGAAAAACTATTTACTAAAATTACACTGTAATTTGCAGTAATATTTAATGTGATTTTTAATTATGTTGTATATCAATGATAAAGCATTTCTCTCAAATTTTCCTGAAGCGACAGTTAAAACTCGGTAATTTTTCTACCGTAAAAAAAAAATAACTGTTTTGAATGATTACTATATATTATAAACTACTATATATCCCTGTTCCCAAAGTTTACCTTATTAAGTCAGTTCAGTTAAAATTCGGTAAAAAAATAACTTAGTATGCATCAGAATTACTGAAATGTCACTGTTTAGATTTATAATTATGGTATATTTTTACCGTATAAATTAAACCAAAAATTCACTGTCTACAATACAAAATTTACTGTAGTAGTTTAAATTCGGTAAAATAAAACACTGAAACGTATGCATTTTCAAAATTACTAAACACGCAAACAAATTTAATAATATGTCACAAGTTATTAAAAAACCATTTAAACAATGAATATTGTATACTGGTACGAGAAATTCTTTAAAAAACTTAAGAATATTATGTTTAAGGCGCTCTGTGTCATCTTATAATTTTCAACGTTGACATTTCAATATCCAAGGAATAATTAATGGTATTTTGTATACCAAAAATTAATTGACAATCATTGCAACAGTGTAAGCTCCCTAAACTAAGCTTACTCAATTTTATTCATAAAACTGTCGATACAATTTATGGTATTTTATTTACCAAAATGTAACTTAAAAACATTACAGATGTGTAAGCTAAGCTTCTGATTTTACCATAATTTAACTGAACATTATCGGAAGAGTATACGCTAAGTTTATGTTTAACTCAATTTTGTCCATGTCACATCTGTATAGTATTAATTATGTTATTTTGTTTAATCAAATTTTAGAAATAGTTGTTACACTTTCACTTTATGTTTTATTTAATTTATATCAGTCACTTTCACAGCGTCAGTAAAATATATGTTTTTCAACTTAAAATTTAATCGTAGATACAGGCCTGGATTAACCTAAAACCATAAAATCACGTTCTTAGGGTCATTTTCTTTTATATACGAAAAATGAAGAAGAGAAACTATATTTTATATTATTACTATATTTTTTGTAAATAATAATAATAATAATTTTGAATAATAAGGTAAATATAATATACACCCTCCATAAATGGGCCCTAATCCGTCTCTGAGAGTAACCAATATAAATATAGTTTTTGTTTAACATAAATTTAACTGAAGCGAATGCAATGCAATATGGCGTCCTAAGCTAAAAAATAGGTTTGTATAGGCTTGATCCCTATTCAGGACATAGGGCATAAGCAACAAAGTTGCGGAACTGGACAAGGTTGACGGCCAAAGCCTTTATCGCCGTCCACGTCGTTTTCGGTCTACCTCTGCTACGATTTCTTTGCTGGAGAGAGCCAGAGAGCCAGAGCCACTGCCACTTTATCCGTCGAACATGCATTGAGACGGGTTCTTGTCTGGTTCGTCTCCACAATTCAGTATTGGAGACTTCCTCCGGCCATCTGATGCACAAGATCCGCCTCATTCAGTGGTTGACAAAAGTTTGTAGTTTCCCGGTCAGAGCAGAGGTCACTGTCCACGTTTCGCAGCCGTAGAAAAGGACCGATTTGACGTTGGAGTCGAATAGTCGGAGTGGTGCGCCAGACGACGCTGAGCATCGCAAAGGCTGAGCGGGCTTTGTTGATTCTGGCACATATGTCAATGTCTGTGCCTCCATCAATAGTTAACAAGCTTCCAAGGAATCAGAATTGATTATCAATCTTAACGGGATCACCGTTGAGTTTGGATCGGCTGCACCCGTTCGCTTCTGTTAAGCCGCATTTCCATCGTCTTCTTTGCGTTAATCCGAAGGCCGACTAGGTTTGCAGAAAAATAAAGATTCTGCAGCATTGAGTCGACATCTGCGTGACGATGTGCTAAAAAGCAAGCATCATCAGCGTATTAAAGGTCCTGAAGGTGGTCGTACAGGCCCATTTAATGCTGCGACCACTAGTGCTCAACGCCTCTACAAGAACGTCATCTGACACTGCGATAAATAACAGTGGCGAGAGAAGACATACCTGTCGCACTCCACTTTTCAAGACGAAGCTGTCTGAGAGCTGTCCATTATGAAAGACGCGACAAGAAGATCCGGCATACATCTTTTTCATGATGTTGATTATCTTAGGAGGTACGCCCCGGCGTTGCAGTGCGTGCTAAATCGTCGACTGTATTGAAAGCTTTTTCATATACATATATATATGTATATATAATGTATATTTATAATTAAAATTCTGATATTGTACTTTTCCATATAGTAAATAATATACATTACAATATATAATATTGTTCTGAAGCATCGATACCAAATTAGCACGTCGGACTGATTCGCCGCTACGGAAGACTGTCCATCACTTGCCGGGTATCAGCAAAAATTATAAGATTGGTAAATATGGTATATAATGGCGGATAGTAGGTTGAGGAAGTACCCTGTAAAGCTTCTGATTTCGATTTTCATAGCTTGGTGTTCGTTTTTACATTTACTGTGTATTTTTAAATTATTCACTATGCATAATTCCATTTTCTGTCATATTTTTGCATTTTTTGGTGAGCAATAATTTTTTTCGGATTTTTAATTTTTATTTTGGTGTGTATTTGTTTTTCCATGCACGCTCCAAAGCACATATTTGAATTTTTAGGAGCAAAATTATATTTTTCGGAATAATTTTTTTTTGTGCACGTTTTTGAATTTATAGGAACACATTATTGAATTAATTGGTGCACATATTTTTATTTTTTTAGAGCAAAATTATTTTTATTTGTGGACGTTTTATTTTTATCGGCAGACGAAATATTTTTCTCAGTGGACGATTCATTTTAAACCTTTTTTGATATCGATTTTTTTAAACTTTACAACGCCACATTTGAGTGAATTTAAATAAATATTACTTGAAAAATCTTATGACATTATTTTGTACCAAATAACTGTTCTTAAATCTTAAAAATGCTTTTGTATGTTGTGGTAAAATATTTTTCTTTTATTTTTCGATTTTAAATTTATAAATAATAGTATAAACTTTTTATGTTGTATGTTGTTTATGTAAGCAGTTCTATTATATTCTATTCTATATTTATTCAATTCATTTTTTAGATTTTTATTATTATATTTTTTTTTTAAATAAATTATCAATTTTTTTTCTATTTTTTAATACAATTAAATTCAATTTACTATTAGATTTTTTTAAATTATTATTATAAAATCTTATGTATTTTAAAAAATAAAAAAAATCGGTATTTTTACTGATAGGATTTTAATCGATTTTTTCAGAATCGTAAGTTCGAAATTTTATTATTATTTATTATATTAAAAACTCAAGACACATGAACAGCGAATGGTGTCTTTTCCTTCAATTCTGCTCTTTCCTTTGTCCAGGTGCATTGTAACTTGTTGAGTCAACAATTTGCTATATTGTTGACTCAACAAGTTAAAAAAAAAATTGAACAAAAAACTATAAAAAACTTCATAAAGCACTCTAAATTAAAATTCTCCCTAATTCGAAATTCGAGGCCAACAGTATATACCTATATACCTATTTCTTTGGTTACGTATATTGTACTGAAATTAATAACGATATGCCTATATACTTTTTGAAGTAACTTAAGCTTCCTATGACATCGTTCCCTAGATTCCATTTCGTTTAAATGTGCATTTCTACCACTTAACAACTTTTTGTGCCACACACTAAATATACAAATGAACGAAAATCGCACATTCTCTCCGGCTTAAATGGATATGGGTCCAGCCTTTGTGGAATAAAGACCTTTTGGTCAACAGATGCCAAACCATCGTAAAAACATTATCATTAAGTCGTCCAGCTCATATTGGGGGTATTTCCGCTTTCCCAAAGCTTTTACAATAAAAGTTTATTACAATGTGGTGCATAAGGTCGAGAAGAGAAATTATATTGAGATTGTTTTGTATGGATACGAAATTGTTACGAAATAATTAAAAAAGAATGGCTAATGTAAAGGATTAAATTTAATATCAAGAAAATATGTCTTTAACTAATTATTTGTATTATTGTCGGAACAATAATTGATGACTGACTATTTTCATTAGTATTATTAAAATAATATCATAAAATAAATTGAATATTATAATCTGCTTTTACTTGTACATCAAGAAGGTACATATTATTAAAAAAAATGATACTAAGAAATTTATTTATTTCAAAGAAGAATTTACGTTATAGAAAAGCAATAATCATACCATCTACTATAAAACATGTATTTTCCAATCAGTCCTTCTTCCTTATCCTTTCCAAGCCACATCAATGATTTACAAGATAATATATTTCTTTCTTTTACTAAAAATGTAAATAAAACCTCTAATCCCAATGGTAGTCAAAGCGCAATGAATGAGCTCAACGCATAACAATGCAAAACCCTGTAAGTTCAAAGCACAACAACAACAAAATACACATACATTTTTAAATCATAATAAACATATAGCCCATATATACTCTGATCGTCAAGCACCATCAGCTACGCCGCCATCGTCTTATACCTTAAACTTATGCTACAGCCTCATACATATTTGGATAAATATTATATCCTTTATATATGCAAAATACCTGGTGGATTGTGCGCGATCGAGTAAAATACAACATTCTGTACAATATAGGCGCGTCGGATGAGTACTTTCCACGTCAAACAGAAAAGCTTTACGACCGATACAACCGCACTGAGGCATTTCGTGCCCCACCTTCAGGATCCCAAGTATAATGTGAGGACGTGCTGCTGCTGCTTCTGCTGTCTGTCTATAACCCAAATTGAATCTGCTGCTCGCGCTCGCATAAAAAGCCGAAATCATTTCCAATTCCGATAGATGCGCGCTCGTGGCAGGTATGCCATTCCGTGTGATGCCACAAGCGTGAAGCTCTGTTTAAGGTGTGTGTGTGTGTGTGTGGTAAACCTCTTGGTTTACAACTACATTTTCAGGTGTTACGAGCAAAGGTATCTACATCCCCAAATATATTACGGTTCTCCTTACTTTACAAAATGGGACTTTAAAATTGCTATAATATGCCACACAATCTGTGTATGTTGTAACCCCTATTCTTAGCATGTACTCCGGCACCCACGCTGTTTTTCGATTTATATGTTTAGATCCTTTTCAATGATAAGTATAAACAAGCACAAATTCGTTTGAGGATATTTCTAAAAAAATGTATGTGCGCCAAGTCACAAAGCGAATGCGAGCTTTTTATACAAGTTTTTTTATTGTTTATGTCTGTATTTTTGTGATTGTTAAATAATAATTAGACGACGAGTCAAGTTTTTTTGGTTACTGAAGTGAGTTTCGTGAAATTATATTCAAAAGACGTAATACGTTTTTTTTTAGTGTGGCTTTAAAATAATTGGGTTTTTCATTTTTGATGTTATTTTTATTATGTATTTGGTCTTATGTGATGTTGAAATATATAATTTTATAAATATATACAAAATATTGTATTGGCCGAATAAGCCGCTTGGCCGCAAGGTTTTTAAGGCGAAAGACCAATTGTCCGGACAATGGACAATTTAGGCAAATTAGGAATTGTAAGTATTAATTCATAATGAACCTAGCGGTCAACGGCATGGCCATCAGCGTGGAGAAGGTAAGTAATGTAGTTAGCTCGACCACTAGAAAAACAAGGAACCATCAATGTGATCGAATGATGAAAAAACCGGAAAATTCCACAATGAAGGAAAATCGCAAAACGCAGAATTTGCAAACGTTTTCGCAGCGGTTGCGGCGACTTTTGGAATGAGGAGATTGGCTCATCGACTGCGGGGCATCTCGACACAAGACTTGTCTCATATAGTCGGACTTCACAACGATTACGCACATTTTGTTGTCAATGTTATGACATTGCTATTAGGGACGTGCTGTTTGTTCCACAGCTCTGAGTAAATCTCTGTCGGAGCTATCACCGGTGCCGTCAACAGCGTGTTAACAAGAATGGATGTGATTTGTTCAACGCACGAGAATATAGAATGGTCGACTAGCATAGCAGATTATTTCATTTCAGCTTTATGATAATGATTCAGACTAAAAATCGACAGAGGAACTGCCTTAAACCCCAAACGATCGGGGCGATCAACGAAAAAGAGAAAGCCGGTCGTTTGTGTTCGATGGTCGAAGTATGTAGCGAGACAAGTTGCCGGGAGTATTATCGTCAGTGATAAGCGCCTGCAAATCTGTGTCGATAAGCTATTTGTCTCGGATTTTTTTTACCTGGTGGTATGTCCGTTGAAGATCCACTTTCGAAAAGACGATGCGTTGGCCGAGTCATGAAGCTATGTCCGATATAAAATTGTAGTGAATACCGGATTTTCCCTCTGATGAATTCAATGATGACATGCAGTTTAAAATAATATAAATTTAGAAGCAATATGCAAATGAAATGTAATTTCAACCGTGTCTTACCAGGCCGGACGAAATAATTATCGAAAAATGTGTAATGTTTTTAAGGCAATTTTATAAAGTTATCGGCATTAAATAAATTTGATTTGAATTGATCTTTCAGGGTTTTGACATTCAGCTGTCGAAAATCTCCACGTAGGCTTTTTGATTATAGCACTTTAAATCAGTAGGTTCTTCTGATTCGTAATAACGGTATTACATCTTATCTGCAATGGTAAAAACGAACCTTTCTCAATATTGATTCAATATTCTCTCAAACGGTAGCAGCCAAACCTACGTTAGTACGTACGCACCAACATACATGTACATAGACGTATTGGTTTTGACACCGATTCGCAGATAGCCATGCATAATTGGTCTGAGTGGTAGTTGTCACCGATGGTGCGGAGATGTGGTTCACATGGTACAACAACTATTCTCGGATAAGACTGGAGTTAATTTCCTGGCGTCCGTTGTAGTTGACGGGAAGGCAACTTTGCAAACCGCTGCAAAGGAAAAAAAGATTACAGTGATTATTTTAATCAGTAATAATAAATAAAAAAAATATTGCTTCTTACCAGCTATAATTTCAGGAATTTTTGTTGCCGTGGCTTGACAAATTTAGTTTTGTCATTATCCTTGACCATGACGCCGAAGGCTGCAGCTTCCAGGACTATATAACTTTTGCAATATTTGTGTTAATTTACCTATTAAAATACAAATAATAGTATGAACTAAAGGTGAAAAATAATACATTTTCTCATTAATTGGAAATGTCTTTAATGTCTTAAAAATTAAGAAAATTTCTAAAAATAATCGTGTGTTGTCTGAAAAGTATTTTTGCCTTGTATATCCAAATACATATTATATTTGTGCTCAAAAACACAAATACACGACAAAAATAGCCTATTATTTAAGGACACAGAGTAACAGAGGCTTAAAAATAATTATTTTTCTTGCTTACCGTAAAAATTAACACACATTTAACAACGACTCGTGCACACAAAAATAATCAAATTATGAAAAACTGAAAAAGCGTCGTTGCATATGTTTTCACTAAACGTCACGCGATCAGAGTACTAATTGGAATATAATTGGTCAATTATATGTTTTTTAGAAATCCTAATTCGAAACTAACTCGATTATAGACATTATATTTTTCGGAAAATCCGAATTATTGTACGGGACGTTTGTTATTTTAGTATGATAATTGTTAAATTAACTAACTTGTGGATAAAATTGTTAGTACTTGGAATTGGGGCAGTTGGTTATACAACAGCAGTTATATTACTTTGTTACTAAGTCAAATAAACTGTAAGAGCATATCAAAGTATATTTCACTTTGAAGAACATTCACTTTGCTACAAAGTTAATTTTAATTTGTAACAAAATGATTATTACTTTGCAATCAAGTTTATTTAACTGTGTTATATATAATGATAAATTGAATTTATTAGAGGATCAGAAGGGAATCAGAATTAAAAACTAACAAAGATGTAAATAAAACTAATTCAATCGTTACGAGATCAACAATACCCAGTATTAGAAATGGGGTTAGGAAAAGCAAAAGACTAAAAAAAAAACATGTATAGAGAATAATTAATAACAGATTTAAGTAGAAACAAATGTTTAATATCTAGGAAGATGTTATGTATATAAGTATGAAATGTTGTACACCCCAGAAATAAAAACTGTTTCATGATCGATTGCGAGATTTCGATGAGAAGCGAAGATCGAGCATGCATAAGTTGAGTATATACCTCAGACAATTAACATGCTCAGAGCGGTATGGAACTTCGTAAAAGGTTCGAAAATCACAACCCTTTAAACCCTCGGAATAAAATGGCATCCAGCATTGAACGAGTTTGGTTTTTATGTATCATGAACACAAAATAAACATACTAAACGTTCAATGTTGTCAGAAGTTTCGAAATTGTACGACACTCTCGGCTGGCTGGCACCTACAACAATTATTTCAAAGATGCTACTTCAGCGTTTGTGGTTAGCCGGGATCTCATTAGATGACGAACTCGCAGATGATTTATGTTTTTCCTGGAAAGTTTACCGTGAAAACATTACTGAACTCCAAGGCATACGAATTCCTCGCTGGCTAGATACCCACAGTGCAGAACATCATGAAGAGAACGGCTTCTGTGACGCATCCACATTATCGTTCGCTGCAGCAGTCTACTTACGAGCCACGAACTGTCTTAGACATCAATTTATCTGAACAAAACTCGTGTGGCCCCCTATCAAACATATTTCGATACCCCGATATGCGGTGCTGTTCTTTTGGCAGGCTTACTGCATTGAGTCAAAGAAGCCTTTCAGATTCCGAAGGCAATTACGGCTGGACGGACTCGACTCGAGTTCTAGCTTGGTTACGCAGTCATCCCAACCGCTGGACGACTTTTGAAAAAAATCAGCCTATGATAATTACAGGTCGAAATCAATTATCTTGCCTGCAGCGAACAGCAAGGTAAATAGGTAAATAATCCCATAACATAATAAGTTTTAAAAATATTCTTAGTACAAAATCTTCCACTACAAAATATCTTTTAATGAAATGAAAAAAAAATATTTAATAAGCCATCCCATAATATTTCTGGTAACGAAATGCAAAACATTGAAGTCAAAAAATAACAATATCAAATAACAGTTCCCTTCAATCGCTTCATCCGTACTTTGACATCTATGGCGTATTAAGAGTAGTAGGTCGATTTCAGTTTGCTGATCTGCCACACGATCGCATCTCATCTCATTGGATCCTGTAATCCCTTGTGGGACATAGGGCCAGTGTGCGATGCCACACACCGGATTCATTTACCATTACGGGTTCACACGAATGGTCAGGTCATGCTAATCTGATGTTTTGTGCTGTGCTACTCCTATTGGAGCTACTGTGCTCTAACACTAACTACAAATCCCCGATTGTTAGGAGTCTTAATTTGCCCTAACGCGACTCTAACAACTTTGCAGGGCAAATGCCCATATGTTTGAGATATCTCTATGCAACGAGATCTATCTTGCTATTTATATTCGGAATCGTGAATCAATCAATCATACACTTATTGTTCTATACAGGGTGCGTGTGTTAATAGCAAGAGGAACCTACTGATTTAAAGTGCTACATTCGAAAAACACTTCGGTCTGCATGCCGGGATTGAACCAACGATCGCATACACCCCATAATTTTGTCAGTAAACTGTAAATTTTCCTCACTTGTCGTTGCACATGCTCATACATACATACATTTACGATGAATGATGGAGTTCAGCTAACGCTCAATTTCACAAGACAACAATTTTGGATCATCATCGCAAAATCAGTTATTCGTAAGCATATCCATATCCACATGCGTAATATGCTTCCGATATCGAACAGAGAACATCAATCATCTCATGGGCTACCTCTACCTCTCGCGTCACACCTTCACGACCGTTTACAAACACTTGCGTTGCATGGCTTTTTAACATATTCATCAGTGATATTATAGATTTAAATTATTTAAGAAACGACGTATGCCAACACATCGCATACGCCGATGACATAATTAACAGGTCGGCTGAAAAGTTCGTATCGTTTCAATGAAAAACACATTTTTTTGTCAAAATTCATTTTTATTA
>JANSTU010051508.1:0-20845 GCA_027564075.1 Bolitophila hybrida
ATATCTATATACAAATTTACACTCACACTAGCAGATTGCCGTAGATCAATGAACAGTGACCGGCTGAGCCGGTGCAGCAGCCAGCTTAACAGAGGGTTTCTGTATTGCAGATCTTGTGTACACCATTCTCAAAGATTATGTAATGGCAAAGTCCGCGATGTGAAAATGCGGCACGATTAGCCGTTCATAGAACATGTATATGTATAGCTGTGCATTCTATGTTATGCTTTATGTTCAATGTATGTATAATGTGCTCTCTAACAAACACTGCGGAATGTTAAACATCGCGTTTTCGCGTGGTTAATGAGCAGTTCACAAACATATAAGTAGTGTATCACGATCGTCCTTCCGCGTATGTATTTGTGCACACACGTCGAAATAAACGTCCTTTGTATCTTTTTAATAGAATCTTGGACGTGTGCTAGAGAGTGTACTTAAGTGATCTACGTGTACTGCAAAGTAAACGCGCGTACTACTGTATACGTAAGTATAAAGTTGGCCGAGCTATGTTGCGCAACATATATAAATGTTTACATATACACAAACGCAAAGACAGTACTGAAC
The DNA here is from genome assembly GCA_027564075.1 of Bolitophila hybrida. Lineage (NCBI taxonomy): Eukaryota > Metazoa > Arthropoda > Insecta > Diptera > Mycetophilidae > Bolitophila > Bolitophila hybrida. The sequence goes on from JANSTU010051508.1 coordinate 565, forward strand.
TACGAATAATTAAATTCCTCCATAACGTGATCTATTATTTAAGGAACATTAATTCACTTTCTGTGTGTACAATGTGTATTATATAAAAGGCAATTTATTTAATACTGCTAGGTATTTGCAGCCAACAGATAGACAACAAAAGTGCCTATGCATTCACTATACTTTTTACATATATATACATATATTATATATTATGTTTATGTACTTATGCACTTACTCTTGAGTGCGCGCGCACTCGCACATCGTATTTACGTAGGTACACATTTCTACGTTTTATGCACGAACGATAAAAATCACGGAAGAGCGCATGCGCGCACGACATTTCCAAGTGCAATGCCCTGCGCGCTTGGATTTTCTTTATAGTTCAAGTTGATGTGCTCGCGACACATAACCACGATGTATCGCAGGTATGAGTGTGAGTGTATGTATGCGAATGGTGTTCTAGACAGTTCTACAGTCTAGAGCATTGATAATTCACTTAAAGTCACTTATTTGCATATCGAGAGTTATCCGTTGCGCCGTGAATGTATTTATATATATGTTAATACATAAAAAGTTTAAACTTATATAATACAATATTAGAGTGAAGAATAGAGTGCCATTAATGATGACTATTCCATGTGATCGTGAAATTTGAAAAGCGTGCGCGTGCAGTTATCATGCATGAAAACATTTCGCATAGGCGAAATTATTTTGATATTGTATACATTCCACTGATGATGAGTTGAATTGTTTATGTCGCTATGTATAAACCTTTATCTTTTATTTAATCGCTAGAGACAGCAACCGGAGCGATCAACATTTATAATGGTTTCATTTTAAGGATAAGGCTTGAAACATTCTAAAACACCAAAAATTGCAAAATAATTTGTTGGTCGATGTTGCGAGATTATACACATTTATCGATATTTCGTATAGCCTAACAACAATTGGCTTAATTTAAAAGAACACTTGAATTCAGTTAATTAATAATGATTCGAAAGCAATAAATACTTTCATAATTCATTCCAATGTTGTTTAATTAACACAAATATTTACTGGAATTCATGCCAATAATGCGATTAAATCACACCCACTGAAAATCAGTAAATAAATCCAACCACCATTTACTGATTATTAGTAAATGTGGGTGTAATAAAAAAAGAGGCAACGAAGTTATGGCAACATAACAATCCTTCCTATAGATCATGAAGAGTCCGTCAAAAAACCTGTTTTTTTATTTGTTTTGACACTTTTTATGTCTGTACCTAGGATTTCCACTTACGTTCCTTGGATTGAGAGACAGTAACCTAGACCACTGCTCAGCCTTTAATATACAGCTAATATGGGGGTAATTATTGAAAATATAGTAGTTATTTATGCCAATAATAAATGCTTAAATATCTCAACAATTTACTGAAAATAATTGGCAAAAATAACACAGACATTTACTGCTTTTTAGTAAATGTATGTGTAAATTATGCGAATAATGCGCTTGCTTATATTACACCAACATTTACTGAATAGCAGAAAATAGTGATGTAATTCATGCAAATATTGTTTAAATTCAACACCATTATTTTCTAAAATTTAATAAATAATAATATTTCTTTCTTCCGGTTGTTTTTATTGCACCTATTCTCTAAAATCTTTGAAATGGAGATTTGATACATTTGGAAGATTCATAAAATCAGAAACAAATAATGCGATGCCGCACACCGGATTCATTGAAAATTACGGGATCACACGAGTGGTCATGTCATGCTATGTGCTGTTTGTGCTGTGCTACTCATATTGGAGCTACTGTGCTCTAACAATCACAACACATCCCCGATGGTTAGGAGTCTTAATTTGCCCTGACGCGATTCTAACAACTTTGCAGGGCAAAAGCGCGTATTTTTGAGATATCTCTATGCACCGAGATCTAACTTGCTATTTTATATTAGGAATCGTGAATAATCAACGCCATCATACACTTATTGTTCTATACAGGTTGCTTGTTTTTCAAAACGATTCGAAAGCTTCCACTAAACTAAATACTCGTATCTTGGCCATTTTTTTATTGGAATGGAGGTGCATATAATTGTTATGGTTTTTAAAAAGATCGAAGAATTGTATATAACATTCCAGAGTACACTTTGGAGAAGTTGATCGTGCCCCGAACTCTAAGATCCAGTGGTGGTGGAAGTGAACTCTGGTTGAAATCTCTATGTTTGATACTTGACCTTCATTCGTGTTTTGGCTGGGAATTCCAGATACTAGGAGGGATAGCATCATCCGTTTTAAAAGCTTACCGCTGGTGACGGTTAAGAGTAATAGTAATTCTAGCCTAATATTGGCTGAAGCGGGGCTGTAGTTAAAAAGTAAAATTTGACGACTAGGGTGGAGCAGTATAAGTAGTATCACCCCGAGTTACATCACAATATAACTCGGGCGCCAGGTCCGGCTCAAACTAGTGAGGAGTTTTTCTTTTAGAATAACTGTATTGGTAGGTAGTACTTCGGTACTGTCAAGTTTTAAGAGCTGTATCGGTTCCCTCTCAGGAGGACGTGGGGTTTACCATATGGAAAGCACCTACGTAAAACACGACATATTCCCAGTTTACGTATTGCCATGTGGTAATCTAATCTTTTCTTTTTTAAAGTTTTTTTTTGTACTCATTTATTTATCTTCTACTGTGATCATTGAAAAACACTTATGAAAAATTGTTATATTATTTTATAATTATGGTTGTCGGTCATTGTGTTTTTATATTATCTCAGTTGTAATATTGCAATTATCCAGGTACAACATTGATTCCGGAAATAAGAATATCGTTAAGAAGCTAAGAAATTGGATAAACTGAAATGGAACTTCAAAAAAATAATTATTTACATCAAAGTTTAAATAGTGACGCATTTTAAGCATAAAACAGCTGTGTAAAGCTACTGAGTGTGAATACAATAATACGAAAAACTTTAAACAATTTGATGTAGTGTATATATCATTTATATATACCTAAAACCTATATAAATATAATCAATTTATATGTATTTGTATAATACAATGTGGGCCAAAAGAAGTCATCTGATGTTGTTTTGCTCTCAATTTTTTTATATAAATGAAATACTTCGATTCTGTTTTTTGATTATGTTTATTTGAACCTTTAGAATATTATTGGTCAAGTCGAGAATATAATATCGGTCAAATGGGCGCCGTCACAATAGATTGCGATACGGGCTGATGGCTAATTGCGAGGCACGGCGTCTGGTCGATGTTAATGGCGACACTACGACATCCTCGGCAACACCGGCGATATTCTCGGCAGAACGGGCGCTCCGGCCCGTTGCCAGTCATGGCAACGTCTCGTCTGGTCCCATACTCTTCAAGGTTGGTAGCCAAACCGCGCAGTGCTTGCGCAGTCGGTGTCGGATGACCGGGGAATCGGCGACGGAATTCGCCACAGACGAATTGTTACGCAAAAAAAAGACACGATTATTCCGCGTTCTTGGGGAGTGTATCGCTCCATGACTTGTTCACTTGTATTCTACATCTGTCTAGTCCATAAATGTCAAAACAGATTTGACATTGGCGGCCATTTGAAAAATAGTAGCATCTTCCAATAGTGTGATTTCTTTTGGCCCACGTAGTATAATCTTGCATATAAATTCGTATTTTTTGAGGCAGTTTTAATGAAGTTGGATTGATATTTTAAGATCTAAGCCTGATTTGGATCTCTCGGCAATTTCGTGAAAATAAGACGTCGACGGTTTATTCAAAAAAATTTAGCGAATCCTGCTTCATTGGGCCAGGTTGCATTGGTAGATCAATTTTTGAAACTACCATGTTCTAAAAAGCGGCTGTCATTCTTGGAAGTGTTAAGGTGGTTAACTGATAACACCTATTCTTAATCGGGTTTTCAGAAAGACCAAATCACGATTAGTTGGAAAAAACCTTCTCTTTTATGAACTCTAAACGAAATTATTGATACAATGAATTCAATAAACTTTGTTATAGATTTATGTATATTTTTACAGATACATATCTATGAAATGAATACCAATGAATATGTATAACAAGGCTAGATTATATGAAGTGGAAAACCAATATCTTTTCTTCGGTTAGCCGTCAAACAGACAGTAATCGCACATTATATACATATACACAATGTATATAAATATATATACATACTTTACATATAAGTATATTTAGAATATACATATATTTTACAATGTACAATTTCGTGTCTAATTATTTGCTTCAGTTCCACATATTTTCTGTACATTTGTCAAAACCGCATGTGTTATCCACGAGAATATTATTTACATAGGCTGTTCCATTTTAGTGTCAGGCTTAAAGTATTGTATTCAGGTCCGAACAAACACCTATTATAATATCGTTTTAAATACATATTTATGTACAAATGTATATATAAAAGTGCATAGTTAAAGTGTTTAATTTTTAAAACACTGCTATTTTGTGGTTTGTTTGAAATAACAAATTCAGTATACAATTAATTAAACACATACAAGCAATATTTTTGAAAAAATGATTTTATGTTTTCTGATGTGATGTTTCATCAACAATAATACATCGACACTGAAAAACATTTTAAAAAAAAATAAAAATAGCAGTTTAGATTGTTTGATGTTGGTAAATCATAGATAATATATCGGGATTATGCAATCATATTTTAGATAATATTTATGATAAAATATTATTAATTGAACGTGAACAGTGTACAAATACAAATAAACGCAACGCACGCGCGTATATAATATCTTCGCATCTCTGTGACCGCATCACACGCAGCTTCTATTTACCTGGGTTGTCACATAAACACCTTTATACATCTGTAATTATAATTATTCCAATACGTTATCAGTTTTCGAATTCTGATCGACGATCAGTTCTCGTTGTCGTGTCAATGAAGTTAGTTGGTGCATTTATAAATACTCCAAAAAGGAAAAGATAATAAATTTAAAACAGAATAATTTATAATGTGATGTGTCAGCAGTTTATTAGTTTAAATCTTGTCACACGTTCAGTTTGTGACCGACACTAACGGGTTGTGTTATATTTGAACTACTCGTTTTTGTGATCACAACTGCTGAAAGTGTGGCTGTTATCAACTATTTTAAATTATTTCAGTATCGGAAATCTATAATAAAATTGTGACGCTATTTATAAGATTTTGATGTAAATTAGTAGTATTTGGTTAAAAATAAATATTTTTTTTTATAAATTTGAATTAGTTTATTGGTAAAATTAACCACAATCGAGGCGTTTTTATGAAAAATGAGTTATTTCTTAGCAAATAAGTTATTTGGAGCCTTCTCAATAAAAAAAAATATTTATTTCCTTTGTAAAGAACGAATTTAAGTTTGATTTGTATCTTTATAATACGACATTTATCATAAATACATAATAAGTCAAAGTGGGTTTTTACATTTAAACGAACTTGTTTCGAGTGTTCATAAGTGAGTGTTTAGATATCGCCACATATATTGGTTTCACAATTGGTCTTCAAAATATGCAATACTATAGTGGTTTCATATAATAATTTATTAGCAGTGTCAAAGGCTTTCGAGATAACTTTATATAAAAAATGTATGGTTTTTATTTTGGTCACTGATGACGTGTATATTGAATAATTAAGAATTTATTGTAATCTATACTTACCAATGTTTACTATTCCGTGATTTGTCAGTTCCCAGCAAGATTGCAGTCTCAAGATGCTCAAGTTGTGACTGTGTTTGGGTGAGAAATAGCCGAGAGCTGCATCAGTGACGTGATAGGCCTTTATCATATCGCATAGATATTTTTTAATATTATTGTATACCATAGAATTATTTTTTTAATTTATTTATATACCTGTAAAGAAAATTCGTACAGTGACGGCAAAAGCTGTGCAACTGCTCCAACCGCCTCGTCGGCAATGTTAATACAGTCGGCCAACGACAAAGACACAATGCGCGGTGTAAGGCATGACCACAGTCCGGCTTCGGTCACCTCATTACAGCCGGCCAACTCCAACTCAAACAGCGACTGAAAAGATAGGAAAATTTAATACAATGTTGTATAGAATTCAATAAAATGTAATATTGTTTTTTATAATTTATGTAAAGAAAGTTTTAAACAGTTTGTGTTTATGTTTCCACCAAGTGACCTAATTCGATTATGTATGCTGTTATTCTTTTTGCACAAAAAAATGCGTTTTTTACTTTTCCTCTTGAAATGTTCTATTGACCTAAAAATATTAAAACGATACTATTATTCTTTATATACTTCATACAAGTTCTCTGTATGCACTGTAGTTGATTGTTGTATATTTAAAGAAAAAAAAGTTAAAGAAACATTTATATTTCGGTATTTTTTCTTCAATAAAACAAAAGTTAATTTAAACAAAAATTTTAATTGAGATCGATAAGCTATAACATATGTTTCCTAATCCCATATAACGCAGTAGTTTAGTTTTCCTTCACCCATGAGGAATTTACTAATTTAAAGGACTACATTTGAAAAACACTTTAATCTGCCGGGAATCGAACAGGGGATCTTTGTATATGTTCTGTTCAAAAGAAATGATAATTGCTAAAAAAAATCAAGTCAGCCACAAAATTATTTAAAATAATTAAAAAAAGATATTGGTAATAAAAACGGCGTAAGTACACTTTTGGTATTACGAGATTTGGCAACAACAATTACAATTTAAGGTGCGATAATTAGGTAAAGATGACAATTTAAGGTGGCGATACTTGAGAACATTTAAGGAGACGCCAATTTAAAATAAATCAGATTAATCAATCAATTATTAATTAAATCCAGGATTTTTTAGGAATTTAAGCAACTTCCAGCCTTGAAAAAACCAACGCGGTATTTGGATGATACATTAAGGTAGAATGACACACTATGGAATTGCATAAAGCACTTATCGGTGTAGAAATAATAAGGAATTAATTTACAATTCGGAATTGTTTGAGCGCAGCAGACATCACCGATGACCGCTGTAATTGCTGTTCTGGTTGCCTCTTTTGTGGGCGGTGACGTCGTACAGAATTAGCGGTTACTATTTTTAATGATAACAACCAAATACTGTTGTTATGTTTAGTCATGTTGCAATGGAAGCAACCCTTAACATTGCATTGGGACGACCCGATCCATTATAATATAAATATTGATAATATTGATATCACCAGCGCACTGCCGTGCTTCTCCCTTTATCGGCTAAAAGACGAGTATTAATGACCTTGCTTATTTTGTCACAAAATACAATTGGTGTATGTGACATCGAATTTTGAAACAGAAATGTCCAAAATTGTAAAAACCGTGGATAATTGCCGGCGTCCAGAATGGCTTCAGATTCCTTTTTATTTCTGACCTTTAAACATTAATTGGAATTTACTCTATTTTCTCTATAGCATATCCAGCAGAATGCGGGTTTTTAGACATGGGACAAAGGCGTACCAAATATTTTTTCGAATGAAAATATGCATCTTGAAATGGAGACATTATTAATACACGTCACCTGATTTAATATTGAACACAGTGGGTAGTAAATTGTCTCTTTTTGAGGATTTAGTTTAATACCTTTTCAATAAATATATTATCATATATTATAGGAGCTCAATGGATCCGTATTAAGACCTGCGTGCACTTTGTCCGAGTAGCATCACGACGATACTTCCATCAATCCAGTCTAAATGATCTTAACGTTAATTTTCATTGCCGAATACTAATAATACCTACTAATCTATAACCACTTAGTAACAAATCATGCCAATGAATCCTATTTTAAAAAAATGTTTTCCTTGATGAAGTTTTGTGTTCAGTTTTGCAGATTAGATCGAATGCTGTTGGTCAAAAGTAATACCCTTCCCTAAAATTGCTGCACCACGCTAAATGGCTATCGACCAAAAAGTATATACCTCACACTCCAACAATTAAGTTAAATAAAGTTCTTTTGTATTCTAGTCAATCTGGTTTCCGAAAGTAAACTGTAGTACAACTACTTTCCTATTAAATATTACTGATGATATTCGTATGGACCTTGATCACAAATTCATGAATATATTATTGTTTTGGACTGTTTCTGGTTCTTCGAAAATCGTTTTCAAAATGAAGTTATTGACAATGTTGCATCTGATTTACTCCAGTTAAAGTGTGGTTTTCCACAATGGTCTGTTTAGGTCCATTGTTGTTTTCTATCTTCATTAATGACCTTTTTCAATTATTTCGCATTTTAGCTGTGATATATTTGCTGATGATGTGCAATTAAGCTTTCGAGCTCCGATTACAAGCTCTTCTGATATGGTTATTAGGGCCAACACTGATCTAGTCCTAATTTGGTCTAAATTAAGTCAATTTAAAAAAAAAACTAAAACTAAACTAAAACTCTTGTTATATCTCGCTCAGCCTACTGAATAACTCATTGACCCGAGCTTATCTTGAATGGGTCTGTAGAGTAGACTATCTATCATAGCAGAGTATATATTAGTTCGTTGCAACGTTTATGGAAAATTTCGTCGGTGCTTAACAAAGATGTCAAATTAAAACTATTAAAATCACTGTTTATTCTTCTTTTTAATTTTTTACAATAGTAAGAAATAGTAGTTGGTGATTTGAGTGAAATCTCATAAAAAACTTAGTATTCACCAATGGACAAATTTAAAGTTTATGAAAACTGTAATGAAAATAAAAAATAATGTGAAGTCAAACTTATTGAAATGCAATCAAAGAAAAAACAGAACAAATTAGCCATTTAATGTGGTTTCCCCTCTAAACTATTACAATTACACTGAAAACAAACACAAGTATTATGTAATCACTACTATATGTTTATATATTATATACCTGTAAATGATCTAGCAGTGCTTCTAATCCACGATCACTGATTGACGAACAGCGAAGACTAAGAAAGTGAATGTGTTTCGTAGCTAATGGAAATGAATGCACTATGTCCAAAGCATCCTCGTCCGTGGCACTTAGAAGACAAACGGCATGTAGTCCACGACGTATAAAGGAGTTGTACAGACGCACTCTGTCCTGATTGGATGTATGTCTCAACTCCTTGCACTGTAATACTGGTAAAAGTCCACACCAGAAGCGAGGTGAACGATAAAGCGTGTCTCGCCAGCTTGAGCATACTTGAGCTAGAGTACGTCGTTCAAGAGGCGTAAAGTATTGGAAAAATTGACTCAAAAAATGATCGTCTTGAAACAATGCTTCGGGCGTAAGAACTCTAGAGTGTAATTCTCCGACAGCAGTTCGCCCTACATGGCCGCTACCAGCAAAGTGAGGATTTTTAAGCCTAATCCCATAATGTTGTTGGGCTGACGACGACGAACATTTCTTATTGACACTTTGTTTGTCGCTCGCTGACACCCTGGACGGTTTCTCTGGGGCCACAATTGGTGTGTTGTTGTTGCTACTACCTCCACATAAGGCATTGGTCACGCGTTCCATAACACTAGTTTTGCCATGACCATGATGCTTGGATCTTAGTCCTAATCCATTTATGCGCTTCGTCAGCTCGGCTGAGGCTCTTTCGACCACTCCTTGGGCCGATATTGAAGACATCTTTTGCATTAACACAAAGCACTTTTGTTAACAATTGCAAGAGCTCATACACTTTTTCAGAAAACTGCGCGTTGCTGTTGTCTGCATAACAAACAACAAACAAACACTATAGATTACCGTTTTCATAAATATATAAAACACTATTTTTATACTACACCATTATATAACTATGTCACTAACACTATAGATTCTAATTAAGACACAACTTGAGATGCACTTAATTATACGATACACGTAAAGAAAGAAACTTAACAATGCAAAATCACAACATCAGCACACACAGCTTTTCCGCAGCGCGCAGTAGGAAAATCGATTTTCACGCACTACCTTCGACAGAGCCTTGCGCGCTTAACGTGTTACGTACGACACTACAAAGCTTTTTGAGCGAATGCGACTGGGTTTTACAGCTCCCTACAGTTTTCAGCGATAATCGATTTCATTCGAATGCAAGGCTCTGTGAAGGATGTACGAGCGTGCGTGCTAGTATAATATACTTATACATATATATAGCGTAGTGCGTATGTACAGATTATTTATGTGCAGAAGCTTCAGCTAACTGCTCGAAAATTTCATTCAGTAATTCGTGATCTCCTTGAATTTCTCATTCGCGCGCGCGCACTTCACCCACTACACCACACACCAGCTCGACACGTCACGAATTCTTTCACTCCACTTTCTACGGTCAATTGCAACTTTTCAGTTTTTCCATTTTTGTTTTTACTAACATATTTTTATTCGAAATGGGTTTATATACTATAATATCCAATTTTGAGAGTTCAATAAGCCCTGTATTTGTGTTTTGTATATAGTAAACCTTGCCACTGTTTGTTTTGGAATTTATCACTGAGAATTGACTTGATTTGCTAAAAACGCAGCTTGTTTGTGCATTTTAATGGTACTGCGAAATGGTATATGTCTGAGTTTACTGTGTGCGCAGATATCACCGCAAAACGGTCGGTAAACGCGCATATACAATATGTCATATTTTGTTGAGTTCATGTAATTTTAGCTGTTTTTTTAAAATCTAGTAGTTTTTTATTTTATGGTTTATTCAATATCCAATCATAATCGTAATGATTTAACGTGTGTAATCATTGATTTCATATGATTTTATCTGTATTATCATGATACAGCTGTATTTATTATAAACAAATTTAAACCGAGTAAATTGTTTCATACAAAACATCACAGACCAAGTGCTTGGTAAAGAAAAATTGTGCAATTTCTTCGGTAAAGTTCTGTAAAAATTCGGCAAACCGTGAAATTTAAAAATTTTAAAATACAAAATATAAAACAATTAAAATTTAAAAAAAATGATAAATAAACACAAAATCCAACATGCGCATTTTTAACTAGTTTACTTTACTAGTTTAAAAGATGTACTTTATTAATAAATTTTAAAAATATGTATAATATTTTTATGTATTGTTAGATAATCGTAATTCAACATCCGACCTTAAAATTATAAGTTTCACACTAAATGGCATTATATTTATTGCTGATCGTTGGTTTTTTTAAATGTACGATAATCCATAAGATCAATCGAATATAAAGAAGGCCAAGGACGATGTTCGGACGAAAAAAAGACGATGGTTGTAATAAAAAAGCACAGCAGGCTACGGTATTTTTTTGTCTCGGCGTCGTCTCTTTGATGATCAGATCCAGTACTTAAGCCACGAGGTGTGTTCATTGTACTTTAATTCATCCGTAAACCGAACACACCTCTAGTCATAATCTGCTATCTTGTATGTATATATGTATGTATATGCAGCGAATGTATAGATCTGTTGAGATCCTAGAAAGAGTAGCATTGATCGGAAAGTTACCTAATAGAATTTAAATTTTGAATGTCTTCAGCCCATAGATAAAAAAACATAGAAAACAATTTATTGAAAAACAATGCATCGAATGGACAATTGATCGAACAGACAATATAATAACATTTAATAAATTTATTATTTATTATTAATAATAATATCTTCTTCATTTTTTCAGTATTCACTTGACCTCGTGTCCTCAATTCCCTCAAACTTTTACGGGGTCTTCCTTGTATTTATTTTATAATAACGTTCGGAACTTTAAAAGTACAACGCAAATAAGTACTGGACTTTCAAGGCATCATTACTTGTTAATCGATATCTTTGCTCGTCACCATTGCTTACAGAGTCTCCTTGCTTCCGTCGTAACCTCAAGTATATAAACACGTCTAGTATCTTGAACGATGCAATCCAATTGCCTTGAAACTCCATCTATGACATGGCTAACGTGTAGACCAAATGGTGTATACCTTTTATAGTTTTAATATCTCCCTTTTAAATAGACATGCTCCTTTAAGGAAATTAAAATTAAAAAAAGAATTCAGCCCTGGTTCAATGAAACCATTAAGAGAGAGCAATATTTGAAAGAGACCTTGCACATCTTGTTTGTAAACGTAATAGAAGTATTCTAAATTTTGCATAGTTCAAAAAGTTAAGAAACAACGCAACTCAAATGATACGCAGAGAAAAACAAAAAAATTACTCTCCACTCCTAAATCACAAACTTCCCTCTCGCGTATTATGGCGCAATGTAAGTAAACTTGGAATATCTTCATCATCTAATCTTATCCCACCATATCATCTATTCCAATAAGTACTTCCAACTTCCAATAACGTCCTCCGTATGCTCGATAAAAAACAAAGTGCTCTTCTCATTCTTTTAGATTTCTCAAAAGCATTTGACAGAATTTTTCATTCGGATCTGTGTCATAAACTTAATCATAATTTTGGATTTTCTCCAAAATCTTGTCTCATATCAAGCTTCTGGAAATCTTTCTAATTTCCTTCCTGTCTCAACCGGTGTTTCTCAAGGGTGAGTCCACGGTCTCCTACTTTTTTCACTTCAACGATTTGCCACGTGTACTTCAAAGTTCAACACAGTATCACCTAAATTCACCTTCAAATCAATTCATGATATATCAACATGACCTTGACAATGTCAAAAACTGGTGTACGTTGAACGACCTTGTTTTGAACGGGAAGAAAACTCAAGTGATATTATTTACTCCTCCTACTTCTCGTTCCATTACTGACATATGGTAATGTCGTAATTGGTGAACCAACAGCAGGTACCCTTAAATCCTTGAACGTTCTCTTAATGAATGTACTAGATTTGTTTATCGTTTACGAAAGTTTGATCATCCCGTTGTACCTAGAAATGTTACACTTGTCTGTTCCCTAAAAAACTTCTATAACTATAGATGTTGCTTATTTATTAACAAACTTTTACATACTTAAAGTCCAGATTATCTTTACGATAAGCTTTATTTTGTGAGATCACCTCGGCGGAATCTAAATTTTTGCCTACCTAGTTATTTAACTACACAATTCGTTTTAAAATTTGGAATCAGTTGCCGAATAATATAAAGTCAGCTAGTTAATACGAGAACTTTAAATCCAAATGTAAGACTTACTTCCTTAACATTTTCTGTTGTCGTATATTAATGTGAATGTATTATGCATATTTTTTTTTTTTATGAATATTTTTATGATATTTATTATACATACAATTATTATTAAGTTACTTTTGTTAGTCATAATCGCTAGTAATATTACTATTACTTACTTAATATGAAAATATTGTTATGTCTATTGGAAAATTTGTAAAACAATGAAATGAAATGAAAATATACAAAAATAAAACGTGATTTCATTTGATTTGCCAAATTCATATGATGATACATCGCCTTCTGTTGTCAGTTGCTTCCTCCAAATCATTGGCTTGCCTAATTTCCAGGTGTCGTCTGTGAGAATTTGTTTTTTAATTCATATTATTATAATAAACATTCAACGAGCCCAATCGTTAATTACGTTAAGAATTACTTGATATCAGATGTCATTCCAAACTACTCCTCGTACCTTTCTTCTTACAAAGCCGTTAATGCACTTTTTTTTTATTCAAATTAAAATTATTTTATTACTTATTCATTACATTTTTGAAGTATTCATTTATCATACTTATACTTAATGAAGCATATCCACAGAAACACGTCCACCACCACACAACACGAGATTAATTTTAACTCAGATTACCCCCTCTTCTTCTCGACACGGGTTTATCTATATCTATATAAATAACAACATTAAATTTGTAATTGCTATTAATTTGAATAGAGGACTAGTTGGTAAAAATCAAGAAAAAAAGTAATAAGGCTATGTTTGATACCTTCACTCAATTGTCCATAATTTCGTTATTTTTCCATCTGTGCCATCATAACGTAGAAAATGATAAACAAAACATTTTTTGCTCTAGTTACTATCGTTTCTAAATTATTTAGTGATTTATCGTCTTCACAGAAAAAAAGTTTTATTTTCGCTGTATTTGTTTTGCCCTTAATAACATATATTTGTTTGAGCTTGGGCAATCTCACAGTCAAAATATATTATATATTATTATATTATATTAATGGTGTTGAGTGTCTTAAGTAAGAACTATCTGTGTTCCTGTATCTTAGAAAGGGAAAAAATGTTTTAAATATTATATAATAAAAGTAAATAAAATGTATGTTTTTTGCTCGTGACAAAATGTGCAGTTTTAGTTAAACACATACACATACACATATATAATAACAAAATTATTTATTATGTATATTTAGTTAGCTTTAATGGACATGCAAAAAGATCACAAAACGTTTTCAAATACAATCCAACCAATCTACGATATTGAATAAAACAATTATAAATACAGTTTATTTATATAATTAAAAAATAAAATATATGTACATTGTACATATATATGTAATGAACAAGTATAATTGATCTTATTCCTCGTACTCTTCGCCCGCGTCGCCATCTTCAAATGCTGATGGATTTTGTTGATCCCACCACGAAAGAAGACCCAGTCCTGATTCGTTTATAGCAACCTGTACCAGCCACAATATATTTATTATAAGTTATTATACAAGCAAATAGTCAAACATTACATACCATAATTTTATACGGTGTTTTAGCTTCGGGTAAATTTGTAGAAGGACCCGGCTGCTGCTTGTCTACTGCTGGAGGACCGACGGGGGAACTTTCCTCAAACAGCTCGCCAGACACGCGGAATTTAATGGGCTCTCCGATATCCATGTACAGATCATGTTTGCTACCATCTTCTAATGGGTACTCCCAAACCCATGCCTGTTCGGATTCTTCAAACCGGGACGGATGCTGCAGTGTAGACGGCGGAATGATTATATCGTCAAAAAATCCAAGAGTAACTAAACAAATATATATATATATATATTGTATGTTTACTATAATAAAAACTATAGACTAATACTTACTGTGAACCCCTTCTCTACTACAACTTCTAATCTTTCCCACTAAGATATCGCCAATGCTCGGTCTAAATACGATGTAACGAAAATGAACAACTGTGTGTGATGCCCCGTCGCCAGGTTGAATTACAGAGTCGCCCAGCTTAGTCACGTCTTTCAGGGCAATACACAAACCAACATTTAGTAGTACCTAATTTACAAAAATACTTTTACATTTATTTATAAATATTCTTTATCAAACAAATCTATGTACTTTGTTTGCCAACTTCCTATTGATTTCATCTTTAACAGCATCTAATAAATTCAGTTGGAACATATCAGGTGATATGCGAATTGTGTCTTTAAGTTCAGATAGAACAAACATTTTGATTATTTAAATTGTTTAATTAATGAAATCTTTGAAAAGAAATAAATAATAATAACACAAACTTGAGCAATGTGCTCGTTTTTGCGAAGAGTGGGGATGTGGGGAAGTTTATCAATCAACTGTCAACTGTCATTTGTCAATGTAAAATGTTCATGCTTCAGACCAAATATACTATAGAGATAAGAAGCAGCCATAAATATATGAATATCGATATTCCGGTAGAGGCGCTGCTTATATATATGGTTTTGGTATCTGTAATTTTCAACAAAACATAAATAAATATATTGTTTTTAAACAATTTATTCGTTAATCAGTTACATACTATTTAACGAGCATATAATATTAATAGAATATAGCTAGAAACACATTTTTTAACATATATATTTTAATTTTAATATCGGAAAATTCACATGTCAGTAGACGTAGAAAACGATCAAAGTTGGTAAGATTAGTTAATTAATTATCACAATAATTTAATATTGATGGTAATTCTAGCCGAATAAATAATTTTAACACTAATAGTAACACACAAAACGAATATTTTGGCAGCGTTCTTGTTTTATCTGCTATTCTAGACGTACATATTATTCCAAAATAAATGGAGGTATTTTAAATGTGATATACCGACGTTTAATTAATGCTAGGTTATGTTGATACTTTTGTCAAACAATAAACTGCATGTTAATATTTGTTTTATAGTTTTTCTCAAATAATGAAAGTATTGGTTAGCGATTTCTTCAAATGAAGCAACTATTTTGGATCGCACTATCTGCTTTTATACACCATACATAGGAAGTGCGTTCAAAAATAGTATGTAGTTCATATGACTCGCTTTTTTAAATTAATTGTTACATAAATCTATAAATATCAATATATTAGGCATTTTTTACCATTTTATATTTTACTCTTTATAATCTCTTTAAAAAAAAATGTCGACTGGGTATACACATCTTTTAATTGTCAACTTTACACTGTAAAACTCAAAGCACATTTAACCTAACCTATTCAAAATCGAAAATAATAAAATCTAAGATCTATAAAACGCATGTTTACATCTATGGTTTAAAAAATATATTTTTTTTAAATAAATCAATTGAGAAAAACCACATAAAATGAGTCAATTTGATGATGCTGTCGACGATGTATCCGCACCTCTTGATATAAGCAAAAATAATGTTCTGGTAATTGAAATATTCTCATTTTAGTAATTATAAACAACAAAAACATTTTACCATGTATTTCACAATTATAGGAAATATCATCGACCCTAACTAAACTTACCATCGAAGATGATCTGTTCAAAGATATTAAAGAGGATTGCAAAGATGAAGAAAATGATGATTACTATGATGATTACGAAGAAGACTATTCCTCGGACGATGGCTACGACTACGAAACAAACAGCTATCAAAAGAATACGCAGAGCATGCAGTCGTCGAATAATCCCAACTCGAATGCACAGGCATCAAGTAATAAAATTTCTACATTTCAACCGGCTAAGAAATTGTTCAAAAAGTACACAAACAAAATTAATGTGGAACGCTACGAAGGACCACAGCTCCCGAATCATGCAATAAATACACTCTTGCAAAGTAATCGGAAAGCTGATTCTGAGCGATTTCGATCAAAGGATAAACATGACCGAGCCACTGCCGAACAAGTCATGGATCCACGTACGAGAATGATTCTTTTTAAGCTACTTAACCGTGGTTTGATTAGCGAGATAAACGGTTGCATTTCAACTGGAAAAGAAGCAAATGTATATCATGCCACATCCAAGACGGATGACGAGTACGCGATTAAAATCTACAAAACATCTATTCTTGTCTTCAAGGATCGCGATAAGTATGTGTCTGGTGAGTTTCGTTTTCGTCATGGTTACTGTCGTCACAATCCACGTAAAATGGTGCGAACCTGGGCTGAGAAGGAGATGAGAAATTTGGTGCGCATGCAGAATGCCGGATTAACTGTGCCAACACCAGTGCTTCTGCGAAGCCACGTATTGCTTATGTCGTTCTGTGGCCAAAACGGTTGGCCAGCACCTAAGCTAAAGGACGTTGAAATGTCTTCGTCTAAAGCACGTGAATTGTACCGGGAATGTGTTATTCTTATATGGAAAATCTATAACAAATGTAAACTCGTACACGCTGATTTATCCGAGTTCAATTTACTGTATCATGAAGGTCAAATTGTAGTAATCGACGTAAGTCAGTCGGTTGAACATGATCATCCGCACGCCTTTGAATTTTTGCGCAAGGACTGCACAAATATTTCGGAGTTTTTCCGTAAACGTGAGGTGTCCACAATGACAGTGAAGGAGTTGTTTGAGTTCGTCACCGATCCCACGGTAAACGATGCGAACTTTGAGAATCACCTACAAGAGATCTCGGATCGCATTGCCGACCGTGACATTAACATGCTTTCAGCCCAGGAAAAGATGGACGAAGAAGTCTTCAAGAGAGCATATTTGCCGAAAACGTTAAATGAGGTATGCTTACCTGCATTTGTTTGTAGAAACATGTTTTTATTTGTTTGTTTTTTAAGATTGCAGACATTGAACCAAATCCGAAAAAAGAGACCAACGTTTTTGCTGATGAGTTTGTCAAGAAAACTGTTGCTGGGACAAAAAAAGTAACCATTGCAGAACAAGATGACGAAGTGGATGAAGAATCTGGCAACGACGGTTTGTATTTTATTTCAATTTATTCTTTTTTTTTGTATCTTCATTTGAAGAATTATAACTTTTAATTAAATACATTTATTTTTAAAATATTTACAGATGAAGACGAGAATAGTGATGATGGCGAGGTGGAAGAAGAAGGCATCAGCAAGTTCAAAGACTGTTCTCGACCCAGAGACGAATCACCAGAAAGTAAAAAAGCTCGAAAGAAGATCGTTAAAGATGCTCAAGCAGAAAAACGTAAAGTAAAACTAAAAAAACACATCAAGAAGAGGAAAGAGAAAATCAGCACAACCAAGAAACTTTAAGTCTTGTATTGAATTTAATTCGATGTATTTTTATTGTTGTATATCATTTTATATAATTTTTATAAAAATATGTTTATATATAACAAAAACTTTTGGTTTAACCCGACTTAACTCGCCTTTTTAAGTTCAAATAGAAAATGACTCTAAAAAATATAGCAAACATGAGTAGAAAACCAATTTCATGCCAGATATTGACCTTTTCGATTCGCAAGAATCGCATCAGAACTTTCGGATCATCAAAGTGACAGTACATATCGTTGCAGTTTAACTGATTACGATTGTATCCGAAAACGGTTATAGCGAGCGAAACCACACCCACACGTATAAATGATGTTTTCATCAAGGCATACATAAGCACAGGAATGTCGTTGGCAAAATCAAATCCGTAAATAGCAAGTCCAAGCAAAGGAGCTATAACCAGCGGTCCGACGACACTTCCATTCTATAAATATATTTGTTATTATTTATATAATGTATGTTTTGTTTTTACTGTAGAATTACCGTTATACTAAATGTAGCACCAATTGAGAGACCCAGTCCTTCTGCGACAAACGACAATATCAATGAGACTAAAAGAAATAGTCCAAATCGGAATAGTTCGGTGGGTAGGCCAGCCATCCCGTACGTAATCATAATAAATATTACGTTAAATAGGGTCTAAAATATTTTTTATATAATAATAAATAAAAAAATAAGAAAACTTATCGCGGACCTGGAATGCTAGTCGAGACAGGGTTAGAGCAACGTAATAAGGTACTAATCCATACCATCTGTTAAAAGTTTCCTTTTTTAACAATTTAACCTCTGCAGGATCTAAATATTGATATGATATTATAATATCGATGACAAAATCACAATTACTTACATGCTAGTATTGGAACAACTATTTGCGTATAAGCAATAACTAAAACAACGCCAATACAAAATTTAAGATGGTCAAACATTCTTTCGCCTTCATTGGCAGCCTTATAAAATATCAAACCTATTAAATCATACATAATAACTATTTTTTTTTTATTAATAAATCTTAATATACAAACCGAAAATTAAACCACAAAATGTGTGATGAAACAGCTGAATTCCAAGTACAATTTTGTTTCTCCATATCTTGATCATCATCACATTAAAAAGTACTAAAAACTGTTGTAGGCTCGAAACAGTCCGGTCGCCAGTCAAAATCTTATGTATGACATGCTTTTTAGGAACATTTACATTTTGTTCTGTGGTACTACAATTTTCGGACACAATTGCAGTACTAACAACTTCCAGCATTATTAATGACTTTGAATATGCATTTTTTGAATCAATTATATTCTCATGAGTTTCCCGCCAATCGCTATTCGACATTGTGCATAACAGTCTTCCGTTTTGTATTTGTTTCACGAGTTTAGGAATCACGTCCTGTTCTTGCGAATCGCACATTTCAATTATATAATCAGATGGATTGTAATGAAAAGGACAGTGAAGATTCGCAGAAGCCAAAAAGGGGACCAGCATATTTGGAGCACCTTGGTATACACATTGTGCTCGTGACATTACAAATATTTTATCAAACAGGTTAAAGGTATTAGAGGATGGCTGGTGAATAGTGCATACAACCGTTTTGCCTTGTTGTGAGAGTTTTTTAAGAAGTCGAATACACTGGGCAGCAGTGACATCGTCCAAACCACTGGTGGGTTCGTCGAGAAATAGAATTGTTGGATTACCGACTAGTTCGAGGGCGATGGATAGGCGCCTTTTTTCACCTCCGCTGAGATGACTTGATTTTATTGCTCGGCGATGGTTCAGATTTAGGTCAACTAGTATGTCAGTGATAATTGGACCATGGTCAAGACCTAAATATTAACAAATATTATTATTGGTATTTATTATTAAATGTGTGTGTAAAGGACTTTTACCTGATTTGAGCTTTAAACTGCATGACATTTTCATCATTTCATCGACACTCAGGAATGGTTGGTGAAAGTCCTCTTGCGAAAGATAACACGACGATTTTTTGTTGGTGATGATGCGTCCGACAATTCCAGTAGTTCTAAAACGATCATATTAATAAATACCATAAATACGCTGATAAGAAGCAATCACAAACA
>JANSTU010051519.1:0-20843 GCA_027564075.1 Bolitophila hybrida
TTTTGTTTTGTTTTTTAAGTGTTTTTGATCTTATTTATTATATTACAAACACGTTTTATATGTAAATATTTATATCAAATAGTAGAATTTTATCTCATTAATTTTCAAAAATCATAGTCCCAAAAGTTAATAAAAAAAAAACTAAAGGATATACAATTAAACTGAATTCATACACAATGTTTTCACTTAACCACATTGTACCATAATATCGATACAATGAGTACATTTAGTAACATAAAGTATACTTTTATTAGTTTTTTTAGACAAGTGTTAACTCTTGACTTCTGGAACATTATAACCAAAATTGACAAGTGCTGTTTTATTGTATTTTAGTACAGGGTGTTTATTATTTTGTTTCAATTTCTTGCTAAATATTATTTATAACTTATTTTGGCATTGCGTATCTGAATTCAGTAGAACTTTGTAACCTGCATTTATGATTGGCAAGATTTGTCTTACTATATACCACAACCTTGCTTGCTACTTATTCTTTTAGGCAGTTTCACGTTTCTAGTACTGTTTTTAAATGGCTTTGACATGTTATTTTAAATAAATGATTTACATGGTCAATGAATCCGGTGTGCGGCATCGCACACTGACCCTATGTCCCAGAGGCGATTAAAGGATCCAATGATGCTGATGATTTCATTTATCTATATCTGCAATTGAAGGATTTTATTTGGACCTGTAACAAAAATATAATAAACATATACATTATAAACATGAACAAAAAAATACCCAAAAAGCCTTCGTTTTTGATTTAAGAGTACAGTAGAATAATATTGAGTCCCAATTGTTTGCTGATGCCTTTACAATTTATTATATTTTTTACATTTTGTAATCTAATGTACTCAATTACTGGCATATTTATTTTAACTGGAATAATTTTGCTAAAAACTAGTTGTAATTACTTGTTTGTTTGTTGTTTTAGCTGTAAATTATATTTTTACATAAAATGCTATACGTATATAATATAATATGTCGTGTTGTACATGATTCACTCAAGTTCCATTTAAATCTATCTAGATTCTATCTAGATTAGAATCTAAATCTTGTAATATAAAATGATAATTAAAATAGAAATTATTTAGAACAACAAATATTAAAAATCGAAATATTTACTTTTACTTTATTATAAATATTTCCTTATTTAAAGGAATGTGTGCCATCTATACGAATAATTTTCTACTACACACTGGCCACATGGAATATAGCAAGAAAGTTTTGCATTACAAAGTTGCGTGTACAACAATTCAAAATGCACTCACTAGCACTTGCACAAACCACAAAACATAAAATCAAAAATACAAAGCGCACTCACCTGACAGTCTGAAACTGACACTAGATAAAATTTATTTGTATATTTTCATCATTATTTGCGTTTGCAAACAATATTTATTTCAAAAGTAAACACAAGCACATTTCACAGGCTAGACATAGCATTTAAATTCCTATAATGGGACAGAGCGAATCTTTAATTCCCGATACTGTAGAAGCAGTGCAATACGAAGTAAAACGTCACACCCAGATCCTAACCGAGATCGGTATTCTCAGCTATGAAAACTTCCAGAAGTATTTGGCAGAATTAAATGAATTGTAAAATATTATTTATTTTATCATATTTAATTTAATTATTAAGTAATTAATTAAAATAGGTCTAGGAAATGTCTTGACTCCAGTGGTAGGCAGCTGGTGTTTGCCGTAAAGAAAGGCACTGATTCGACAGTTCTTTGGAAGGCCACCGTACGGGTGGCCTGTGTTAAAGTCGATCCAGAGACTCGTCAAATTGAAAGCTACCAGTTTCTAAATTTAAAGCAGTTTATAAGAGTTTTCAAAACGTTTGAGACACATCTGGAAGGTATGCAGTCCAGCGAAGTGCAACAGGTACTTATAGGAAGGTGAAAGGTCTTAGAAACTTGTGCAATTTTACTCCTTGCTAACAGGAACAACGGTTAACTGCTTCAGCACTGTTAGATCATGTTGATAGTCTGGCGCAGCTAAGTCCAAGCGAACCGACGTGCTCTTCGTTTTCCTCTGAACTTCTCAATGAGTGCTGTATATGTTTGGACCGAAGACCAGAAGTGATCTTGCCTTGTGCCCATACATTTTGCAGTCCTTGTATTGAACAGTGGTAAATATAAGTTTAAAAATTGCAATATATCTACATATACAGATAAATATATCGCTACATTTAATAATATATAGGAATCTGAGCCGAAAGACATGTCCTATATGTCAGCAAGAACTCACCAGCACCGATGATACATGGGTTCTTTCCGAACGTCCTGAGACTAATGAGATCAGTGACAAGATTTGCACGGAGTTAATGAGTTTGTCTGTCGGACAATTAGGTGAACAGCAATAGTTCCCAAGTACAAATACAATATTATAATATTTGTATCCAGTTTACAGTTATATATGTTTATATATTATATATAAATTTATCGGATGGTATTTTTGATTATAAATAAATATTTACTTCTAAATTTTATTCCTTTTAAAATGCAATTGATATAATATAAAAATCTTGAAAACATATTTATAATTTTGTTACGTAAACTAAAATCCTTCAATTTGGAGCGTTGTTGAAGCCTAGGTCAAGGTGAAAAGGACCACGGAATTTATATGAAATAACTTCAAAACTACAGATATGGTATCCCATAATTATTCGCAATAAATATGTATTGTGGGAATCGTCTACTGTAAAAGATCCACATCCACAAAACAGCATTTTTGTTTACATTAGAATTTGCCGGACATTTCTGTTTGGTGTTTTGGTCTGGTGTTTTTGCTTATTTGCGTTGGCGTGCGTTGAAAACGATTTTAAACAGCAATCGTGTGACAGGAATTGCAAGATGAGTATTTAGCTTGTGCAAGTGAGCGAGACTTAAAACGCACTGCAACGTATGAAATTAAACATCAAAATTGCTCTTAAGCAACGCATCTCAAAGTTTAGTTCCAAATTACCACAAAAAATACATTGCATCTGCGGCACGCCATACAACCGCATTGCAAATTTTCAACGTTACGTTGTACTGCGACGCATGTTGAAAGTTGGTTCGAATCGAATCGCATTAATCGTATTGTGTGAGACTAGAGTGTTGTACAAAAGAGTTTAGACAAGTTTTATATAGTCTGATGAAATGACTAGAAATGTAAAAATCTATTATTGCGGGCGTAATTATTTATACAGTTAAAAAATATTATTTATTCATAATAATTATAATTTTTTTTTGTTTTTCTTATTAAACATTTACAGTACAATATTTATTATATCAACCATTTTAGTTAATATTTTTAAAAATATATATTATAATTTAATATAGTTTATAAAAGTCATATATTTATCATATTATTTCTGAATTTTTAATGAATAAAACATTTATGTTCAAATTTTGCCGCTTCCTGTTTACACTCTTTCCAATGCGCTCTTTAGGGCACCCTGTGCTGACACACATGCGCGCCATCTGCCAGATAAAAGATGAATCACGATCACCAATCACCATCGAGCATTTGCGGTCACGTGGGCAATACGCACCAATCGCGTTGCACTACCGACGTTTCCTTTGACAAGCGTACTGAAAAGTTTTCACATCAACAGCCGCCATTTTAAGTAATCGCGACTCAAGTAATTTTTGGGATATTTCTGGTCGTCATTTTTGCTATCCAAAGTCGTTTTTAATTGCCAAAAAGGCATCTAGTTTGTGTGTAAAGTGTATTGGAACAGATTGAATCGAGGATTTATTTGATTTGGCCAATTTTGGGGCGGATTCAGCAAAATGTTTTTTCCTACTTAGTGCATATAGACAGCGCTCCATTGTGAGAGGGTTTTGTTCGGCAACCACACAAAATCGTTCTCGCACCGCATCGCAAAGTCGTCGATCTGCGATACGTTTTTTTCTCCATCAGTCTCGGGTCGCTGTTTGACGAAGTGCAAGAAAACTCCAGGCACAAAAGATTGAATTAAGCAAAATTAATTAGCAATTTTATATTATTGCAATTTTGTTGTTTATTTTTTTTTTTGTATTCAACAAAAATATAAAATGTGTCTTGCGTAAAATTGTAAGCCGACACCAATATCGCGAAGCAAAAGACACAAACTCTTACGCACATAATAATTTACCAGGAAACACCTCTTAATGTTTTGAGACAGTGAAATTTGTATTACAAGTTTGGAATTTTGGCTTACGAATGTGGCTGAAACGGTAATAACGCGAACCCATACTTTGTATTTTCTTCCGTTCTAAGAATCTCGTCTGTCCTCCGTAGAGGACTTGTGTTTGTCCACTCTTTACGATTTGTGTCAATGTGAATGAACGAAATGTGTCATGTTTCGTGCAATGGACTGCGTCAACAAACCGCGAAGCAGAACAAGTAGTTTGATTCGATATGCGCTGTTGCCCAAGGGCTTCGCCGTCGTTAACAACAATGCCAGACGGCTCCAACTCCAGTTCCAACCGTATATAGCCAAGTTATTCGGTGGCGTATCGTTTAGTACGTCCCGACTTTTGCGTCCGTCTCGAAACACCAAAAGTGTATAATTGTGTATTGTGCAAATTAAGATCAAAGTCTAGCATCAGCTAGCGCAAAGTGGCAGTAAAGTGTATACAAATATACCAAACAGACAATTTAAGTTTGTGTAGAATTTGGAAGAATTGCGATGGCCGATCACATGGACGAGCAACCGCCACAGAAGCGTGTTAAATTGCGAAATGAGAGCTTTCAGCAGGGTCCATCGGACTCATCGCGTAAGTTAATTTTTCACTTTTCTTAAGAATTGCAGACATTTTTTTTGTTGATTTGTTATTTTACTTAAGTCATTGAATATTTTTGAAAGTAAACTTGTTCTTCATTTTAACTAATTTTATTCGATCCCTTGTTTAACGTAGACATGGACATATTTGGCCTAGAAGACAACCTGCCCGATGAACTGGTTTCAAGTGTTAACAGCTGGGGAGAACAATTGGGTGGTAATAAACCACCGGCACAGGGACCGGGACCAGGTGGCCCTCTTAATGGTGACGATTCCAGTGCGCAAATGCGTCAAATGCAACAACAACAAATGCAACATCTTATGCATGTAAGAATCATTTTAATAATTATCTATTTTTCAATATTTCAATTTTTTATGAAAATTAATTATATTAATACTTGAATTAATCTCAATTTCAACAGAATAATAAAAATGCCATGATTAATCCTATTGGAATGGGTCCGCTGGGCAGTAAAAGTCCGAATCTTCAGTCTTCGCTTCAATCAAATATGCCAAATAACATTGGAATGGCAATGTCCATTGCGAATGGAACCCAGCAGCCGATGAACTCTATGCAACAAGGTAAGTTTTTAGTTATAATATTTACCGATGTGTAATATAAAATATATTTCTTTGGTTTAGTAAATTACCTAAGTCCAAATTTGTATCTATAAATGTCTATTAAATATTATAAAATTGTGCTTAGGTAATTTATAGTTGTTCATTTAAGTCGACAATAGATATTAACAAAGAGCGGTTTGTGATTTTTTATAACATTATAGCAATGAACCGTGGAGGCGGTGGACCAGTCGGTAATATGGTCATGTCAAATATGGCTGGTGGAAATCTTGTTGTTAAAGGTTTAAACAATCAACCAATGCCATCTGGTCCTGGAACTATGATGAATCAACCTAATCAAGGAATGCATCATCCTGGACATCCCGGCAACATGCAGAACGGTCCGATGATGGGACGCGTTGGTATGCAACAACCTGGTCAACCAGGACATATTGTGCCTCGCGGTGGACCCGGTCCCCATATAATAGGCAATCCACGAATGCAAACACCAAACCTCCAACATGGCGGTGCCAATAACAATAATATACCTAGTGGACCGATTGGCATGTTTGATTATGGTGCATCTTCAAATTTATTAAACTCTTCTGGTGGTCCTCAACAACAGCGTGTCGGCGGTGCCATAGCACCACAACAAAGAGTACCTAGCATGGGAATGCAGTCTAATAATCTTGGAGGACTTAATATTGGTCCAAATCCGACTGTTAACGAGGGTGGTATGGCTGGTCAAGCTCAGCCGCCTGCACCATCTCCGGCCCAACCGCAATCAGGAGCACCTTCAGGCACACAACCACGACCGCTATCTGCCAACCAAAATAGTATGACTACAGCTGCGAATAATGCTGCTCCACCAATTCATGCTGATCCCGAGAAACGAAAACTTATTCAGCAACAATTGGTTTTACTGCTTCATGCCCATAAATGTGCTCGTCGTGAGACTGAGAATCCACAGAACACACAGAAATGCCATCTTAATCATTGTAAAACCATGAAAGAGGTTCTCAATCATATGACCAATTGCAAAATGAACAAAGACTGCAACGTGCCTCACTGCTCCTCATCTCGGCAGATTATTGCCCATTGGAAGAATTGCGCACGCCAAGATTGTCCGGTGTGCCTTCCGCTAAAGCAGGCGAACAAGTTTGCTAGTAATCCGGCCCCTCCAGCAGGTGGACCACAACCAAGTGCAGGCTCTCCTGCTAATATGAATCCAAATGCAGGTCAGGATCAGCAACAGCAGCAACAACAACAACAACAGCAACAACAACAACCACAATTATTGGGTGCTGCCGGGCCAAGCCACGATATTCGACGCAGTTATGACAGTCTCGTTCCAAACGGACCATCTACGGTTCCTAACAGTATACTGCCTCCAAACCAGGTCACTGCTCCACAAGTTGCTCAGGGTCCACGTCAAAATCTGCGCATGACCGGTCCAAATCAAGTTGTAAGAGTGATAGTACCAAATCAAGGACCTCAAAATCAAATTATACCAAATAATTTACTGATGAGCCCAGAAATGGGGAACCAGAACAACCAGATTAACAGTACACCGGTACAGAGTATGGCCAGTGGAATTGGTCCCCAACAACAACAGCAGACAAACCAACAACAACAACAAAATCAACAGCATCCTCATCAGCTGACGCCACCAAATCTGCAACCTCAAGGTGTTTCCACTCAACCACAACAGCTAACACAACAACAACAGCAGCAGCAAAACAATGCACCCCATAGCTTATCAAACATTCCACAGTCCGTTAACTTACAGTTATTCGGTGTAGAGAACCCTAACGCAAGTGTATTGGGTCAATTGCCGCCCGGTTTCCAGCCAAGTACCGTGCAGGCAGTCCAGGTGGCTGGCACCAAAGATTGGCATAATTCCATAACACCAGATCTCCGTAATCATCTAGTTCACAAACTGGTACAAGCTATATTTCCAACACCTGATCCGGCTGCTATGCTCGATAAACGCATGCACAATCTTGTTGCTTATGCCAAGAAGGTTGAAGGTGACATGTACGAGATGGCAAACTGTCGTTCAGAGTATTATCACCTGCTAGCCGAAAAGATCTATAAAATCCAAAAAGAACTAGAAGAAAAGCGTCAGAAACGAAAGGAACAACAGATGCAACAACAATTACAAAATCAAGGTCCTGGCAGTGCTGGCTCAGTAGGTCCTGGTGGTCCTGGCAGTGCTACGTCTGTTGGTCAGCCTCAACAATCACCACAAATGCGACCAGTCGGTCCAGGTGGTGCAGCATTACCCGGCATGCCCGGCAATACACAACAACAAGGTGTCACTCCCACTAGCATAAATTTCATACGCGCACAAATGCCACCAAATCTTATGTCCGGACAAGGACTACTAGGAATGCCACCAAATCGCATGCAGTTTCCTGGGCAGCAGCAACCACAACAACAGCATGGTAACATGGTTGTAAGCGTGCCTGGTCCAAGTCCAAATGGACAGCCATCATCCCAACAACAACAAAATATGAACGTTTCGAATTCAGTCCTATCGCCATTAGGCCAGCAGCAGCAACAACAACAGCAGCAGCCAAATGCGTCATCGGGACTACCTTCGGCGGCTAGCAATGTTCAACAGCAGCAAAACAACCAATACATGAATTCCAATGGTCCATTACAACAACAACAACAACAGCAGCAGCAGCAATCACAACTGAATAGCATGAACAGCAGTCAAATGGATATTATGAAGCAACGCATGAATAATAGCGGAGGAAGCGTCAGTGGGCCGTTAATGCCACCAGTGCAAACTCAGCAAACTAATGTTATACCTCAGGCTCCGTCTCCATTTAATAATAACCAAATGCAGCAGCAACAACAACAACAACAGCCAACGCAAACGCAGCAGCAACAATCACAACAGATTAACAATGCATTTAGCAGTAGTCGAAGTGGTATGCCCCCAACTCCAACACCCATGGATAATGGTGGTAGTTCTTCAATGATTCCGGTGCCAAGTCCGTCACCTAGTCTGTCGTCGAACGGACCTATTCCAGTAACAACACCAAATCCGCCCAGTGTCTCGTCGATTATGCAACCTGCACCCGAACCGACACCACCACCACCAATGTCGTCACCGACACACTCAAACAGTGGTCCACTTCTGACGCCGTCTACAACACCGAATCCTATGATGATGCAACAACAACAACAACAAACAGCTGCATCTATGGGTAAAAGTGGTGTTTCAGCAGCCGATCGTCAGCCAGCTCAACAGTCCGCTATGCGACCAATGGCCAATTCACTGTCTTCCCAGATGGCAGCCCTCGAAGCTGCTGCACGTGATCGTGACGAAGATTCTCAATCGCCCGACAACAACAACAAGGGCAAGTGTGAGATAAAAGCTGAAAATGACATTAAAAAAGAAATGGACGATGATCACTTGGATACGTCTGGAGGTGGAAAGAATGTCAACAATGAGAATATAAAAATGAAAATGAAAAATGAGCCTATGGATTTGGATCATCCGAATGATAACAGCGGTGTTCAAGTGAAAGAGGAGATCAAGGATGAGCCAATGTCACCATCTATGTCAGATGGAACTCGAAGCGATACAACAAAACCGGTTATTCTTGAGCCCATTCAACCAAATGCATTGGACAAAAAGAAAATATGCTGTAAGTAATTTTATAATGTTTTTTTTTTTAAATACTAAAATAAAAAAAAAATAGTATTCAAGCCAGAGGAATTGCGTAAGGCTCTTATGCCCACACTTGAAAGATTATCGCGAACTGATCCCGAATCAATGCCGTTCAAACAACCAGTCGATCCGAATACACTCGGCATTCCCGATTACTTTGATATTGTCAAGAAGCCCATGGATTTGGGAACAATTGCATACAAGCTTAATTCTGGTCAGTATTCAGATCCATGGGAATACGTTGACGATGTATGGCTTATGTTGGATAATGCTTGGCTGTACAATCGCAAGACATCTCGGGTGTACCGTTATTGCAGCAAGGTAACATAATAAAAAATATATTTCTTGTTATTTTTTAATTAAAATGTATCTAATACGCAAATTGTGTTGTATTTTTAGCTGGCCGAAGTTTTCGAACAGGAAATCGATCCTGTGATGCAGGCTCTAGGCTACTGCTGTGGTCGCAAGTATACATTTAATCCACAGGTACTGTGCTGCTATGGTAAACAGTTATGTACAATTCCGCGTGACGCAAAGTATTACAGTTATCAGAACAGGTAGTTTTTTTTTATTTTTATAGGAAATAACTTATTTTAACTAATAATATAATTGTGTACAGATATACCTTCTGTCAAAAATGCTTTAATGATATCATTGGAGACACAGTGACACTTGGTGACGATCCTCTACAGTCTCAAACGTAAGTATTTATTAAATGTGGTATTTTAAATTGTTTTTTCTTTAATACTGGTCAATATGCAGCCAAATCAAAAAAGATCAATTCAAAGAGATGAAAAATGATCATCTTGAACTGGAGCCGTTTGTACATTGTTTGGACTGTGGCCGAAAACAGCACCAGATCTGTGTACTGTTTCTGGAGACCATTTGGCCCGGTGGATTTGTATGTGATAATTGTCTAAAGAAGAAAGGTACCAAGCGGAAAGATAATAAATGCAATGCAAAACGATTACCGACAACAAAACTTGGTATATATATTGAAACGCGCGTAAACAATTTCCTGAAAAAGAAGGAAGCTGGTGCTGGTGAGGTGCATATTCGTGTTCTATCGAGTTCGGACAAAATGGTTGAGGTAAAACCTGGCATGCGTGGTCGATTTGTTGAGTCTGGTGAACTACAATCAGAATTTCCGTATCGTGCAAAAGCTCTGTTTGCATTCGAAGAACTAGACGGTGTTGATGTATGTTTTTTCGGCATGCACGTACAAGAATACGGTTCGGAGTGCGCTGCTCCTAATACTAGGCGTGTATATATTGCTTACTTGGATTCAGTACACTTTTTTAAGCCTCGTCAATACAGAACGGCTGTTTATCATGAGATTTTACTCGGTTACATGGACTATGTTAAACAATTAGGCTACACAATGGCTCATATCTGGGCATGTCCACCATCCGAGGGAGATGATTATATATTTCATTGTCATCCGATTGACCAAAAAATACCAAAACCAAAAAGACTGCAAGAATGGTACAAGAAAATTCTCGATAAGGGCATGATCGAAAGAACGATTCAGGATTACAAAGATATTCTTAAACAAGCAATGGAGGACAAGATGACATCTGCAGCTGATTTGCCTTATTTTGAAGGTGATTTCTGGCCAAATGTGTTAGAGGAAAGCATAAAGGAATTAGACCAAGAAGAAGAGGAAAAGCGTAAGCAAGCAGAGGCAGCCGAGGCAGCCGCTAATGCGGTAATAAAAACATTTATAGTCAAAATTAAGTTGTTTTTAAACTTTTTTTAATAAACATAGATATTCTCAATGAACGAGGACAACGATGCAAGTGGCGATGACAAGAAAAAAGGGCAAAAGAAAGCTAAGAAGTCCAACAAGTCAAAGGCAGCTCAACGCAAAAATAGCAAAAAGTCTAGCGATCAGCAGACTGGGAACGATCTAAGTGCAAAGATTTTTGCCACTATGGAAAAGCACAAGGAAGTGTTTTTCGTCATTCGGCTACATTCAGCTCAATCAGCTGCTAGTTTAGCCGTAAGTATTATATTGTATATTGACAACCTGCAAAAAAAACTTAACATTGTTTTTGTTATTTAGCCAATTACGGATCCCGATCCGCTCATGACATGTGATCTCATGGACGGCCGTGATGCATTTCTTACAATGGCTCGTGATAAGCATTTTGAATTTTCGTCCTTACGACGAGCGCAGTTTAGTACACTCTGCATGTTGTACGAATTGCACAACCAGGGCCAGGATAAGTTCGTTTACACTTGCAACAATTGCAAAAATCATGTTGAAACACGGTACCATTGTTCCGTTTGTGATGTAATTTTGTTTTTTTTACCATTTTATGTACATATTAATTTATTTCAAATTCATTACAGGACTTTGACCTTTGCACGGTATGCAAGGATAAAGTTGGTCATCCACATAAGATGGACAAACTCGGTTTTGACTTGGATGATGGTTCATCGCCAAGCGATCTCCAACAGGTTAATCCACAAGAGGCTCGTAAACAATCTATACAACGTTGTATTCAGTCATTGGTGCATGCTTGCCAGTGTCGTGATGCAAATTGTCGTTTGCCCTCGTGCCAGAAGATGAAACGAGTTGTCTCACATACGAAATTGTGTAAACGTAAAACAAATGGCGGCTGTGCTATATGTAAACAGCTTATTGCATTGTGTTGCTACCATGCTAAGCATTGCCAAGAGGCTAAGTGTCCGGTGCCGTTCTGTCCGAATATAAAGCACAAGCTGAAGCAACAGCAACTTCAGCAGAGGTCAGTTAATAGTATATAAAAAGTAAGTACTAATTTTGTAATCTTTTTATTAACTTTTTTTGTATTGTATCTTAGATTGCAACAAGCTCAGCTTTTGCGTCGTCGTATGGCTGTAATGAACACTCGCACCGCTCCCTCTGTACAGACCATGTCAAACGTATCTAGTATTCAAAGTAGTGGTCCCACGGCCAGTGGCAGTGGTGGACTCAGTCCGTCATCTGTATCATCTCCGGTATCTTCATTGAGTGGAATGGTTAGTCCTCATCAACCAGGACTTGGCCATAAGCCAGGAACACAGACTCCACCCGCTAATGTATTGCAAGTGGTTAAACAGGTAACATTTCAAAATTGATTATATTAAAAAGATGTATTAAATAAATATATTTAAATAAAGGTTCAAGAAGAAGCCGCTAGGCAGCAAGTTCCTCATGGTGGTGCATTCGGCAAAGGTACTCCAACCGGTGTACAGATGCCTCCACCTGTTATGCAACGCATGGGCGGACACATGGTGCTTCCAAATCAGCAGCAGCAGCAACAACAACAACAACAGCAGCAGCCTACTGGTGTGCCCATGGGTGGCCCTGGCAGCAGTGGTACTAATCTTCTATCAATGGGAGAATGGGGTCCAAATCCTCGGTATCCTAACAATGGAAATCCGGGTCTCAGACCACCCAATCAGATGATGCAACAAAATCCTATGCAGCAACAAATTCCCATGCAACAGCAGCAGCAACAGCAACAACAGGTATGAATATTTTATTATTGATCAATTTTTAGAATTATTAATGCAATTGTACTTTGCTAGATTTAGGTCGTGTTTGTTTGTTCATTTAGTGCGTACTGTTTTTCGTTTATTTAACTATCTTATGATGACTTTAAATAGTTCAGTGTTTAAATATACGTACAAAGTACTGGTATATGTATATGTATATTCAACGTGGTGCGTCACAGGGTGTATTATAAATACATTTTGTTTTATTTGTATATACTTTTTTCTGTACTGAAACAAATTAAATATGGATGGATGACCTGATTCGCCGCCATTTCTTGGATTTACGACACCAAAACGTGCAAGGACTTCTCCGGTTCTGAGCCCTGAAAATCTGAGACTAATAAATTTACGTCTCTTGATATTGATCATTCCGAAGAGCAACATAAAGAAAAACCGGCAACCTTCAATTATTATTACTCTCTCGACATTAAATAGGATCTGGAATTATCAAAACGGAAGACGTGTCCATCCGTAACACGACAATTGGCGTTAAGACTCAATTATGCAACAAAGATGACTACGCAGTTGTCTGTAAATGTTTGGACGATTCGATGAAAGGCTATTTCACCCACTCTACCCGCTACGATCAGATCAACAAATTGGTTTTTTCGGACTACATGCGATGTCGATAAAAGAACTTGCCCCACCTAAATAAAGCAAACATTAGACCAATCAAGATAAAGCAAATTACTCTGAAGCGAAAACGCTGGATGAATGTGGTGATATATCTGTTATCATTCGCTAAAGACGGTCTCAAACTCTCGGATCTAAAATAAGTAAGAGCTGTAAGAGTAAGAGCTTGCCACCTACCCCCCGCTGTGTACACTTCGCTGAACATCACGACTCAGAGAAATACAACGGTGAAGTAATCGGATGAGAATTCATCACAATGTGCTGCAACTGCGCTTCTACACACCAAGCAAACTCACCCGACTGTCCCGGTTGTTTCAAATATAAGGAAATTCGAAACCGGATCAACTATCGACAGATCACAAAAACACCCACAATCAAACGGATTGCAGCTCCAGCTGCAAACAGCGTCCAAAGCAAACGAACGGAACTTAATGAGCTTCTCAACCACACTAATGTTGATTTGGTCGTCATTTGCGAAACATTTCTAGAAAATAATACCTCATTTCATACAGGAGCGACAGAGACTATCATGTAACTCAACATAAAACAGCGAAACATCAGTAATTTCTATAACCAACACAACACGCTACCTGCACACAAAATGTAGAGGTATCAGCAGCAAAGATACTACTAATACAGCTTCGAAACAATACAAAAAGGTTATGGCATACAAACTCGCTGTCCAATCAAAAAATCCGTAGTAACGTGAATTGTTCAATCAAGACTGCTAAGTAAGTAAGTTTTCAAAACTCAATCCGCATTCGAAAAAGCCTCCCGAAACTTCTGGAAATTATAAAAAGCTCTCCAGAATAAAGGTACACTTACCTGTGCACCCCTTCGCTCTGGTCCAAATTAACTCTACACGGCTAATGAAAAATCTGAACTTATGGCAACCACATTTTCACACGGTCGAAACTAACCTCTGCTACACTAAACAATCGTGTCGAAATCATCGTAGATAGAAAGTTCGTGAGCAAAGTTCGAAACGTAACAGTATTTTATAACTCACCTCAATCCTGCCCAGATGAGATCAAAGCAATTATCAACTCGCTACGGTCATTTAAGGCACCGGACTCAGACTCCATATTCAATGTACTCCTGAAAACACCTGTCAAACCGAGCCATCTCATACCTATCACGCAACATATTACAGCGTAACTATACCTGGGGCGACCTCTAGCACCAGCTGGAGTTCCTCAGAGCTCAGTCTTAAGCCTGTTGTGCTATAACATATTACAGCAGATATCCCAACGCCATTACATTGCAAGATTATAGCATATGCAGATGATACAGCACTACCTCTAGCTCTACCTCCAGCGTTTGCTCAAATTCCATCAGCAGAATAATTTGCAAAGCAGTTCTTGCCCTACAAAGATACTTCAACAAATTGAAGATGAAAGTAAATTAAACAAAGACGCAAGCCATATTATTACCATTCCGCAGAAGAGCAAAATTCAGATTAACGCACTCGCTCTTGCTCACTCCTCTCGGACTTCGTATATCGTGGGCAAAGTCGGCTAAATACCTTGGTATTGTGCATGACGAAAACATTCGGACCGCACATCAACAAAAGCTTCGAAAAGGACGAGTTACTTGCGTGAATGCCTTATCCATTCACTGGCAGATCGTCACAGCTATCATTCGAAAACACAGTGTGAATATTTAAGAGCATCGTTCGTTGTATGCTTATCAATGGTTTCCCTATTTCCCAAACAGCTCAAAACAGCACTGAAAAGGATGGATTGGAGTACCGCCCTGGTATAAAACAACAACTTTAAACAAGAGAACCAACACCGAACCACTTCAGCTGTACATAGAAGATACCATAATAACTAAATTCGCTGAAGGACTTCGAACTCGGAATTCCAACTCATTTGTGATGTTCTACAATAATCTATACGCACATCATCTTTGTAATTGTTTAATTATTTCTTGTTTATCTTAAGAGGTTTTTTTATTTCAAATGGCATTTTCACACAGTGCCATTTTTCTTTCATTTGTAAATTGTCAGAATTCAATATTAATAACTCACACCTATTAGATGCACTGCTATACAACCATACAAAAAAAAATGCTTTTTATAAAATAGAATTATTAACGTAATATTATATTATTCTAGAATATGATGGGAATGGTGGGAGGTCCGGTTGGTAATCAAATGATGAATATGC
Organism: Bolitophila hybrida; assembly: GCA_027564075.1. NCBI lineage: Eukaryota > Metazoa > Arthropoda > Insecta > Diptera > Mycetophilidae > Bolitophila > Bolitophila hybrida. Next base: position 15,329 of record JANSTU010051519.1, read on the forward strand.
GACCAGGTGTTGGTGGTGTAGTTCAATCTCCGATGGTACCGGGTCAGCAGCAGCAGCAGCAACAACAACAGCAGCAACAACAACAACAGCAGCAGCAGCAACCCGGAACAACTAATCATGCTTCTAAGCATGCATTACAGCAGCTGATGCAGACCTTAAAAAATCCCACATCTGGACCAGATCAGCAACACCAGATTCTAACTATTCTAAAGTCAAATCCTCAACTGATGGCAGCCTTTATTAAGCAGCGCCAGGTACATATAATTGTCATCATACTGTTTTGGAATTTTATATTATATCTTTATAGCAAAACCAGAATAACGCTGGCGTCGCAGCACCACCTCAACAACAGCAACAACAACAGCAACAACAGCCAGTTCATTTGCCTCATATGATGAACCAACAGCAACAACAGCAGCAGATGCAGATTCCACCTGGACAAATACCACAAAACCGTATGCAAATGATGCAAAACAATATGCTTGTTCAACCAGGACCAAATTCTCAACCGGGACCGGTATGTGTTATATTTTAATTTACATAAAATTGTATTTGCTATAATTTTGTATAATTTTGCTTCTTAGGGCGGAACACCACAGCAGCAGCAACAGTGGTACAATCAGCAGTTAATGAAGCAGCAGCAGATGCGCCAATTGCAACAGCAGCAAAACAATATGCATCAGCAACAGCAACAAGCCAACTACCCACCGCCTTATCCACAACAGAGACCGCGAGCACCTCAAATGGGTAATTTTCAAGGTGGCGGCTTTACCCCAGATCAACAATACATGATGCAACAAGGCATTAAGCCGCAAAATAGTCAACAACACCAAATGGGCGGTGTTTTGCAATCTTCCCTTCAACAAGGTGGTCCGAATCAAGGAGTTATGGGTCCACCAACACCGCAACATGCTGCCATGCAACAGCATGTATTGCAATCGGTGCGCTCCCCGCCACCTATTAAGAGTCCGCAGCCGACGCCCTCGCCTCGAGCGGCACCTTCGCCCCGATCGCAACCATCGGCTTCGCCTCGCGCTCAACCAAGTCCACACCACCTGCCCAGTCATTCACCTGCACCCCAGCAACAGGGTGGCGGTCCTGAAATGCACAATCATATGCATACACATCCGTCGCCAGTGTCTGGTGTGCCGCCGGACAATCTCGGACCGAACAATGACAATGTTCCTCTCACAGCCCAAGATCAACTAACGAAATTCGTCGAACAATTGTAGTACTAAAAAAATGTCCGTTCTATGATATGTACATAATATGCAAACGAAAACCGCAGAACAGTGATTTAGATAAACAAAATGATAAATGACACTTCTTAGTGACGATACCACGCTTTTACCCATAAAATAATACAAAATAATAGTAATGATAAATAATTATTAACTAGTAAACAGTTACATTGATATTTAGTGAACTTGTATATTTATACGTACATGCTATGTGTGTATGTGTATGGTGATAACACTCCCTGAGTACTTAGTTTAAAAAAAACAACAGAAAACACGAGTGTGTGTATGCAATCCGCCGGTCCCCGAACGTCGTGACGAAAAAACTTAAAGAATTGTAAGATTTTGTGCATAGTTTATATATATATATATATATATAAAATACATATACGCGTGAATATGTTTAGATTGGATAAAACGGTTTAGGATATCTCACACAAGACTCCACTCATACAATACATTTATATATATGTACATATAAAAACGTATATTATAGTATTAAGTACAATTGTAAAATTAAAAAGTATGTAATTTTTTTATCGACTTGACAAAGTGAGGAGTGTATGTATGTTTATTGATTATTACCAAAAAGAAAACCGTTACACCCCACGTACCCAATTAGTTTGTTAGCTTGTGTCCTGTATAAACAATAGTTGTTTGCTACTGAAGAGCCATCGCCGCCGACAAGATTCAATTTTTATGACTAGCCCAAAATCAACAACAACAAATTGAAATTTATTATAAATGTACTATATTAGTTTTAGATAAGCAAAACTATTATATATGCGTTTGTATAAATAAAGACATCAACAATATATGTGTATGTACAATTGTTGAGTATGTATTTATTATTTATACTACTGTTAGATGTAATATGTAAAAAACAGACACAAATACACATACATTTTTCAAGGTTAAAGATGAAAATCTTCAAAATTATACTTGTTAAATTTCGAAGTATTTTGAGAAAGAAACTTTCTTATTTCGATATTAAGATTATTTCTGTTTTGTCCATGTTGTTTCCCTTTATTTACAGCTATTTCCTATAATTTCTCATAAGTTATTTAATTATATTAAAATACACAACTACACAAATATTCATTTACCTAGAATGGTACCCGTTCTTATTATTATTTTTATTACTAAATAAAATGTTAGTATGTAAATGACCTTTGTTATATAAAATAAAGAGAACCAGAAAAATATATATATATAAATCTATATAATTAAAATGTGAATCTTGAATATATTCTATATTGTAATTAAAGATGGCTCGCTGCTAAAGGATTTTGTCGATTGATGGCAGTTTTTTGAAAACCTATTGTGACTGCTTTGACTTTGATCTTCGATTTTTAAGCACACACTACCTACTAATCATATCGATGTAATATATTAACAATATGTACGTGATTAGGATCCAAACAGTGTGTTAGTTAGCATAACAAATACATATTCCACATTTTGGCATCTCCTGTTTTCAATTAAAAATTGATCTGAGTTTAGATTGAGATATCGTCTAAAGAATTAAGAGAAAACCAATACTTTTTCTAATAAAATAAATATAATAAAATTAAATAAAAGGCTAGGTGTTGTCCTAAAAAAACTACGTTTTTTTGTAAATAATTGTATTTAGCAATATTCATAATTAATAATTAAAATTACTATATTTCGTATAGTCTAATCCATATTGTTAAATGTTATTCTTTATTAATATTAGCCTAACATATGTTTAAGTATTATTCCAATTAAATAAATATGTTCACCGACATGAGTATTGGTGAAGTCCGACATACAAAACTAATACTTTTTATTGAATTTATAAATATTTTCTATAAAAGAAGAGAAACAAAAAGTGTACATAGTTTAGATAATAGACACACAACCTAGGCATATTTTCGTATAAATGATATAAATACACTTGTATGTGTGTGTCTCTGAGTGCACATACACAATACACATACTAAAAAATAAATTTAATATGAAACATTATACTTAGAAAACTAATCATTATTTATACAAACAAACAAACACATTAAATTAAACAATTACACTAAAATTCAGAGCAAGCAAACGAGACGTTGTTTTTTCTAGCCTTAACACTCTGACACATGCATACACAACAATACAAATTATATAAACTATATTATATATGTATGTATATACATACATACAACGGTATTTCATGTATATTATATATCTAATAACGAATATTATAATTAAAAAAATTACAAAAAATGGAGAAAAAAGTAGACATATACCTAACGTCATACCCATGAAAACCGAAGAAACAAATCTGAAAAAATAGAAGAAAGCATACACACATACATAAATTAGGGTATTTTCCGTTTTATTTAATTTATTATTTAGTTTTAAATACGAAAAATTAAATATATTTGAATGTAATACATGTTACAGTGTTTTTTTGTACGAGCACCCGCTACTTAAGCTAAGAGTATTCGATATCCAATATGGATATTAGCAATATATTATGGGTTAAAAATGAGCAATGCATTTTATGGAGCGAATTTCAGAAGCTCTCGTATAAACGCATTTAAGAATTCTTAACAATCAAACAGACCAATTGAAAATCATTGATTAAATTTATCACGCTTATGCTGGGAAAACGGCTATAAGATTGCGATGAACGGAATCTTACCGTGACCTTTACGGAGGAGGTTGCCAAAAGCTTATTCCCATCATATGCGCCTGTCACGTTTGTGTATAGTCAGAGTTCTCTTTTAAAACGTTTTACAGCAGATGAGCTGGCTATAGATAGAAAGTTCCAAGAAAACGAAAAAAAAGCGAAATTGATATTAATGAAAAAAGGAGATAAACCAATAGCAAATCCGTCATCCTATAGACCACCAGGCATGCTCGACGTGGAAGTCAAACTATATAAGCAACTATTATTGTTGAGACTAAAGAAAGCACTTAGATATACAGGAGACTTGTCTGCTAGCCAGTACGGCTTTAGAGAGGACCGACAGACAGTCGATATAAAGTCAGCTGTCACAATAGCAATAAAAAAAAACAGAAGACTGCACCAAGTAACCCACGGATATGTGCAATTGTTACGGTAGATATTAAAAATTAATTTATCTCTCCCTCCTGGGAGAGTTGAGGAAAAAGTATATTAATAAAGTATAATAGCTATAATATCATCTTAACTCTCGGATAGGAAGATAATGTTAGAAGCAGAAGGACAAGTAAAGGAAATGTCTATGAATAGTTGGTTTCCGCAGGAATCAGTAATAGGACAAACTCTGTGGAATATTTTACACGACGAACTCTTAGAAATAGTACAACCAGAGAGTACGAAAATAATAGCATTTGCAGATGATGTAGTTAACATAGCTACAGCTAAAAAGAGTGACAAGGTGGATGGAAAATAGGAGACCTCAAACAGTGCCAGAAAAACGGAAGCACTGATAATCACAACGAAAAGAAAAATTGAAATTGGTTGCTACAACCTCGGCTATCAAATTTGTTTGGTTTGGTTGGACACAAAATATAAATTTTACACACATACACAATGTCATTAAAAAAAGCAAATAAGTCATTATCAGCTCTTAAAAGTCTAATGCCAATGTAGGAGGCCTATGATAACCCAAAAGAAAAGTACTCGCCTGCGTATTACACTCAGAACTGCTATAAAAAAACACACTCAATACACACATAAACAACGTCTGGCTGTGTGTGAAGGTTGGTCGCTAATACCTAAAACGGTTTGTATGTTTTTTTTTAAAAAGCTACATTTTTATTACGGGCCCAAAAGTTGCAAAATATTTTTTTAAATTTTTTTGGCGTTTCTTTTGTTTTTTTGACGTTTGTAGCCTCCGCATTGCATTGCAATTGAAAATTCAGAATTTTTGAGAAAAAATGGAAAAACCGCCAATATTTTCAAATATATATATATATATAATATATATTTTTTATTGAAAATTAATTTCTTAATTTTTTTATTTCTCAGTAAACCATAATTTATAAAATTTGCCAAAAAATCCTTTTTTGAATTAAATTTCCTACAACTTTCTAAAACATTTTAATTCGAAAAATTCTGATTTCTGAAAATGCCCTACCAGTAAACGAAAATTTTAAATTGAAAAAAAACTACCCTCTACTGTGTGTGTTTGTAGTATATTTTATGTGATTTTGTGTTGTAATTGTATACAGCAATTTAATAATATCACAAACAAATTCTGGGCAGATAAAATTAGTGGAATTACGCACAAAAATTCGCGAAAAATGTTTAGTGACATTAATCGCATATTTCGAAA
>JANSTU010051530.1:0-35831 GCA_027564075.1 Bolitophila hybrida
CGTTTGGTGGCGCGCACACGAAAGGTCCAATTTTCGATGACTCTGGCGCACAAATCGGGCTGTATTTGATCGATGACAGAAATGAGATATTAGGTGAAACAACGTTGTAAGAGCCATCAAAACCACTGCTACCGACATCTTCGCAACTTCGCAACTCCCCATGCTTCAAAACTCACCACTCTCGCCTATATATGTATATTTAAAGTTCTAACTGCTGTAACTTTCCAAGACTTCGAATATTGGAAAACAATTTACCATAATATTCTACACATGTTTTGTAGTCAATTTATGTTAACAAAATTAAGACTGCCTTATAGTAATTTTTTTTTGACAAGTATTGAAATTATCTATTGATACCATACAACCCTAAATTTTACCTCATTACCCCCTTAAATTGCAATTTTAAATGCTAGATTTGTGCAATTTAAATATATATCGCTGTTGCTTTACTTTTTATAGCACTTCGATCCATGGATGTTGTGGTAGTGGTGGCGCAGTGTGGGCGTGAAATCTAATTTTGCCTAGTTCGATCTTAACTGCGACATAATTACATCTGTTAAATACCGAAAATATCATTAAACTTTTGTATAAAACTTGAAAAAAGACCTCTCGGACCAACAATGGTTATAAGCTAAAAATATATGTTTACATTTGTATTGGGGTTGTGCTCGACAGTAGCATGTCTATTGCAAATTTACCGTCAACGTTCACCAAGAAAATCTGGAGTTCGAAAATTGAAAAATATCTACAAATGCAATGGTTTCCTTCAACTTGCATCAATTATTTTCAAATACAATGATCAAAAAACTACCGGGAATTTGAAAATAAAATAATTTTCTCGCACATTTATTTTAACTTCTTCAAAATAACATCCATCTGAAGCAAACGCTGCACGCTGCAATAAGCCATCAATCTAAGGCTAACATGACAATTTTTGAACACAGTTTTCTTATTAATTTCGAGGTTCTTGAAATTTTCGGTATTCGATGTAAAACGGATCAAGTCTTTGACCACGTCACGATATCTTTATAATAATTTGTTATACTCTAGTTTTTGATAGAGCAAACTCCCCAAATGCTTTCTGTAACATTTTAAACGATTCAGCACAAATAACATTTTTTAAGCAAAAAAAAACACGGATGGGTTCAGCGCAGTTTATTTAAATTAAATTCCCGCTACTTTTTAATTATACTGTTAAGGTAAGTGAGTTTTTTTAAAAACTGCTCGAATAAAAGGAAGATAATTATTATTCGACTAAGAAAATGTTATCATTTTGAAAAACATGCGATTTATTGAAAGTAAACTTATTATAATGAAGTCAGTAAGTCTGTTAACGCTTTTGTATTATTGTATGCAGCACAATTACACAATTTATACAATTCAAAATATTTAGAAATGTGCATCGAACATAATGAATATTTGATTCCTGAAAATCCATTACCGTTTAATATATGGGTAAAACTTTATATAATTTATTATTCTATTATTATAATTGCCTGGAAACTTTCAGTGCAACAGAGGTATCCAATCATACAATTATAATTTTTCCTGGAAATATTTAGTTGTATAGAGCGGGTCGAAATATGAATAAACTAAAAATCGCCTGGGGTACTACAGCGCTCGTAATAAAATTTTATTATTTTTTAATATTATTATTACGGGTCGCGCATGACAAATATATTTTTTTAAAAGAAAGTCAAGGTAATTTAATATTTGAAATTGTTGTTTTTTTTTATTTAAAATTTAAAAGAAAATATTTGGATGAATTTTCTTACACTTTAGTTTGGTTTAGTTTTAGTTCATAACATTTCTTATACTCGTATATCTGAAACTCCCTTACATGATGGTACCAAATGTACTCACAAAGATACGAGGATTGGATTTAGAGGGCTTGCTCAAGGATCAGCTGTACTTGTAATACCAGCTTAATTGACGAACGAATGTAAAATTACTACAATATACAGACGATCTACCTATTTTAAGCAAAGGAGATGACACTCGCTCCATACGACGATAAGCGATCTCTAAACATGGTATGAGAGTGCAGTGTGAAGTGTGCAGTATAACCGGCGAGAAAACAAAGTTTGTTGTTTACTTACTGTTAGAATTACCTCTCCTATAAAAAACCAACTCCCCATCCTTAAGGTATCTGGGAGTCCTTGAGAGTGCGGCTGATAAATAATGCAAACATTTGAGATGTTATTGAATACGTAATGGCTGCTTTCACTGAACCCTATAGCTTATAGGCTGAAGGGCATCCAATGGCATACGGATCTGTCTGGGTCTAATTAAAACTTACCCACACAAAATCGCTCCTGTTGGTCTCCCATTGAAGCAAGACACTTTTACAGCAAGGACCAGGTCATGTCCTTCGAGACAGACTTACAGACCTACAACGTGTGAAACCTTGTGACATGTTTACATGACAGGACTAAGATCTATTATAACTATTTCAACAAATTTCATGATACACATTAAAATTGACTCCTAAATATTGAGGCAAGTATGTCGCGAATGTGGAAAGGAGCTTTATAGTCTAAACGTCCAAGCATCCTTTTTGGGCAGAATCATATAATATGTTCAACAGTTTCGTATGCACCACATTCGCACAGCCGGCTGGCTTTAGTTGAGATTTTGGGAGCACAGAGTAACAATGCCGTCATAGTTCACCTTTCTCCAGATATGGCGGTAGCTAATTAACTTCGATTTTATTTTGATTGGTCAATTTCTCCCAGAGTAGCCGCTTCCTTCTATTAACTCTCGCTTTGGCCAGGACCCGGTTTGGCTTTTGCATAGAATTGCCTGGTTACCTGCAGTAGACTTATAAGTCCAGAGGATGTGTTCCGTACAATATTTCTACCCTGACATACTTGATAACCGATCCTATCGTTGCCTTGAAAATAAAAATCATGCAGAAGGGATGGGCATCCCACCACTTTCTGTAGATCGAACGCATGAAGCAGCACTAGCAGCCTTGGTCACCTATTTTGAGCAGACCAATTTGTAACAACACAAAAAAAAAAAGAACAGTTGATAATCATAATTTTCTCAGGAACATGTCACTTACTGTTGATGATCTAGAATGAGATCCTTCAATTTAAGCTGTCCAATCAGAGAAACATGCTCTGATTGTAAACCGCCATGGTGGAAATAAAGATTACATTCACTTAGGCGCACCAATGACGGCTAGCAAACAGAGTTAAATTACTACGTGACCGGTTATAAAAAAAAGGTTTTTATGAAACTTTTTTATTAAAAATAATTTAAAAAAAAACACATTTAAGCCTCTTAAAAGGATGTTTTATGCCCAAAAACTTAGTACTATAAATTGATCAGGGAGGAAATTTGAACATTTTTTTTTGTTGAGTACCAATTTTTTTTTAACCACTTTTGACCACTTTTTTGGGGAGACAGGGGTAAAATGTAATGATGCATTTATTTAAAAAAAAAATAAATTATTTTATTTTTTTATTATGATTTAAAAAAAAAGTTTCATACATATTTAAAACCCACCTTGAAAGGGTGATAGGGGTTTTAAATGATCAGGGACAACATTTGAACATTTTGCAGTTTATTTTTTCAAGCTGCGCCCCATAATGTCCAATTTTGCCAAAATCTATCTAACTTAATTATTTATAGTCGCTTCTGTATATACTGCAGAAGCGACTATAAATACTGCAATAATTTAACGCCAGTTGGGATCATATCATAGATGGCCCTTGTATACAGGTTATACATGAAGATCAATCGCTGGCATAATGTCAACCTTGTCATATGCTGCTGTTATATTCATGAAGACTGGAACAGTTTTAGACTTTATGCTAAATGTTGCATGTAGATCGGACGACAGCATTTCCAGACATAATTTAAATTTAAATTGTATTTTAGAGATTTTCGGCTGACTTTCGACTAGGAATGTTGGCCGCTAGAAAGATGCAGAGTTTCTATCTTTCAATAGTTTTTAAATTACAATCACCATGCACTTATACCACACTGATGAGTATATTCCGAAAAATTGTCTCTTTCTCTTGAAACTGTAAATTCAATTATAACAATCAAACGATCTCAATAAAATTATCGGTTTATTAATTTATATTGCAGACTGTTTTAGATATTTGCAAATAATTTTATTTGCGTTTCACCAAAAATATTTTCATGCTTCATATACATTTCCATAAATATTTATATTTTGCTTCAGTCAACGTATTTTCATGATTTTCTGCCAAAAATTATGAATTTTGTTCATGACGCACGAACCCAAAGTGGTGCCTCTTATCTAGACTAATTTTCATTTCATTGTATCATTTAATATGTTAATAATAACATAATTATTGTTGCTATACCATACTTTGTCGACGAGCGAACAAAAAAAAATAAACAAAATGGTAGGTATTGTGCAGTCCCAAGTATCTGCGGGATTGTGTTGCATGCATCATGTTGGGTGTGTTTACTGTTTGATATATCGTTTATATAGGGATTAGCGAGCGTGTTCAACCCTCTTCTTTTATTATTAGGTTCACCATATGACAATGACAGCTATATATCGTTATTGTGTGCCAGCTAATACCCCCAGTGTGCTTTTAACGCTTTCGCCCATATATATATATATATATATAGATATGTATTATGTATATACTGTTATACACACACGAATATATTTATATATATATACAAAACTGATTAAATAAAAAAAATATAATAAATAAATAATAATAAAATATAAAAAAAAAACATTATTGACATATATTTATCACCATACCAACCATACAAATCCATAAACAAAACACACATTTAACCCATTCATAAACACTAATATATATACTAAATAAACAGTTGTATAATTTTGTGTATAAATCTATTAATGTTCGTGGTTTTAGATTCTACAAAATCTACAAAAAAAAAGTGCAGATCGCAGAGGAAGAAGAAATAGTGATAAGAAAGGAGGTTTTTGTAAAAGCAACCTTATATTTAAGGTAATCTTAATCGCAGCTCTGTTTTTTGTTTGATCTTTTTTTTTCGTTGGATTTGTGCGAATACACAAACACACACACACATACACACACACAGACACACATATGTATACATATATATTTATAAAAAAAATATTTAATTTTTTTTCCTTTGAGCTTCTTCGGTAAACGAGCACCGCATATATATTTATATATGTATATAATATAGTGTACGCGTGTGGGAGACGCATGTGGACACGCTTTATCGTGCGGGGCAAACAAAAAATCGGGCGCACACCGATTTATTTTTTTTTCTTGTTGTGTGTGTGTATGTCACCAATGCTATAATAATAATTTAAAAAAAATAATACTAATGGATAAGGTGTCCTCCACTCCTCAAACGGGTTGTATAGTTAATTATATACCCACACAATATAAGCGCTCAGTCAACATGTTTACCGAAGCCTTTTTAGTATCGCTTAATTTATTTATCAGAAAGTCTTACAACTCTTTAACCTCTTTGTATATGTATATATAATATGGTTTGTCTTAGACAACAGAAAAAAAAACAACTTTATTCATGCATGCTCTCTGTGCTAGTGTTTTGTCAGAGTGGGTGTGTTTGTGCTGCTGAGAGAATTACGCGCTGTGTTTATTCAGTGAAGCATTTGCCGGGATTCAAAGCTTGCGCAAGTGTTGACTCTGTGTCCGCGCTCCTGTAAACATAGACACTCTCTGACAAAACTAGCTCTTTACCGCACCTGCGGCACCGAGTCAAACGAGAGGCACCTTTTTCTTAGATTTCACCCACTCACACACACACACACACATTCATACACACAAACACATACATACAGCCATTTATACACAATCTCACATTCACCTTTCGTATATAAGTATATTTGCACACTTCGTTTTAGTAATGAATAAACTCCTTTTCAATCCGTCAGAAATGCAATGCTTTACACCTAACTCGTATATTTTATGTATTATTGCTTGCACACAAAGTATAACTGTATTTACACACACATTTTCTGTACTACACCAGTTTTTCACGCTTTCCCTAGAGTAGTAAATTGAATTATACATATATATATATATATATTTATAGAGCTTTTGTAGGCGCGAGTGTATTTGATATGTGCGAAATAATTATAACTGTGTACCTGCCACACAATAGAAATCTATGTTATATCAAAGAAACATCCAAATCGAATTGGCCCTATGCCAAGGGTATACCTATATATTCCTTTTAGTGTTTTTCATAAATGTACATTATGCAATATATATACGAGTATATATATAGTATAGTAAGTATATATATTCGTCATTTCGTTTGAATGTGAACCTTTAGATTTTTGGGCACTTTAATCAATGTTCAAACGGAAATGAGATTTGTGAACCATTATTCCGGATTTGGCAAACGCAATGGAAGCGATAATACGCAGTTTCAGCACAGTTTAAATACAGTGAATGTATAAATACATACTCACAAAGGGACATTTTAGTGTAATTACCTCTAAAAGTCTATATACTATTTATATAGTATTTCAAATGATCTGGCCGTATGTCCTTATATACTTTAGATATATTACGTGTAGTGACTAGCGAATAGGTAATAAATGTCGATATTTGTCCAGAATTGAGTGTGCTCCAATGAAGGTTATAGTATTTGGGGGAGGGGTAGTTTTATGTGTCTGAATTAGTGGGTGTAGGAGTGTATATTAATGTCGAGAGTATGTATGGCTTGATATGTTTTTAGTAATATCGAGAAAACAATTTATTTGTAAATAGAAATATAGTCTTGACATGAAAATATAAAAAATGTGTCATGTGGATTTTTAATAAAGATTGTTGTCTATAAATATCTAAATATGATAAAAAAAATCGTAGGGGAACGGCTCTGACGTTGGCAATACCGCGATTTGTTCTGTTATAATAATAATTTATTTAATGTTCAGCAATTTTTCGGGGTGTGTACATCTTACATGACCAAGTAGTTCTTTTTTTTCATTAAATTTGTCGAAACTGTTTCGATATTAAGGAGGGATCCTGATTTAAGAGGCCTACAAAAGTTGTTCAAAGAATATGTTTAACTAGTTGCAGTCTCCAATAGGCGGGATATATGCAGCTTGTAATTTTCGACTGAAACAAAAAAACAAAGAAAATCTTCATATATATTTTTGCCAGATGAACTAAGAAAAACACAATCAAATTGTGAAGATAATATTTTTTTAAAAGTTTGGAAAAAACTCCATTTTTGCAAAACAAAAAATCAGTTCAGCATGATAAAAGCGTAGTTTAACTATTTTTTCCATAAATATTTTTAGTTCAAATTGAAGAAATTAAAAAAAAACAATCTTTGATTTGTTTTAATTGGTCATATAGTCTCGGTGTAATCACTCTCGCTAGTTTGATAAAATTGTAAAAAAAAAACTTTTACACTAATCAGCTATTCCTGCTACATCATTAAGTAAACCTTTAGATTCCTGATTAATCTCAGGCCGTTAGAGCTTCCTTGTTCGAAAAAGACGCTTGCCGATTTTCCCTCTCGATCCGTTGAGCGTAGACTTTATACGCAAACATCTTGCATAGCTGGCCGACTTTTAAGTCGATGAACTGCATGGTACTTGTAAGAGATCCTTTAACATTCCAGCCATGTACACAACAATTTCGACGATTTTTTGGTCAGAATTCAATCGTTTTAAGCTTATACGTCAGACCGTGGAGTTGAAGGATTCGTTTGAATTTTCATAGTTCCCGCCTTATCAATGATAATTGATTTCGGAGCTCTTCAATTATAAGATATAAGATATATCTAAGATATATATCTAAGCAAAAACTAAAAAAAAAAAGATTTTTAGAGGCAAAGGATCCCCACTCAAGTTTTTCTGGAAAGTTGTAGCATTTTACGTGCTACTTGAGATTTTTCAATAATTCCAATTTGAACACATAAGTTATTGGCAAATATGCTAAAGATGTCAATCTTACAAACCGCTTCACATTAGTATTGAGATAATCTCAAATAACCGTTTAGTAAATTTTCGATCTCAAAAAAAAATTTCCAAATAATAATCTCAACATTATTAAATAATTATAGATATTTATTAAGTGCATCAGATTAACCACCCGACATACGACAGCGGAAATACATACTAAGTTAGTACCAAATGCCAGTAGCGGTTAATTGTAAACATACCTAATTCGCAAATATAAAATAATGAAGGACCGTATGTCACGAATAACACGAACAAGGCGTCAATTTTTTGTTGGTTGCATAAACCAGTGTCATCCGTAGCCCCACAGAAAATAATCGAGAGGTGTCAAATCGCACGACATTGGAGGCCAATTTTGACAGGTCCATTTCTCGTAATCAACTTATCGCCAAATTTTGATTTCAATAAGACGATGATCAATGTCATACATAAAAAAACATTGATCATTTTGCGGTAACGATCTACATTGACCATTTTGCTGGATGTAATGGAGTCTGTAGGGTCTCTGGTGGATTGATCTCAATTTTGTTTACTTTGTTAAGCCAAAAATCGATGAACGTAATTTGGCGATAAATCAAGATGCCAACAGCTCTAGAGCCCAATCGGCATATAATATTCTCGTGGCTTCAATTCCTGCACCAGCTGGATCTTATACGGGTTTACGCCAAGATCTTTGCGCAAAGAGCCCAAACTCCTGCGACCGACAACGAATCGATAAATGTATATCTTCTTCCACACATTCATTTTCAGCGACGATATTCTCTTCAGTATGCACATTCCTTCGACGTGTTGGTATTATTGAATATTCTAGAGAATATGTGGTTCGGAATCTAACCACAGTTCAACGGATGGTTTGCTCAGATGAACGATTGTGTGCGCCATAAAAATCACGAAGTCTTCTATAATTTGCGCGAATCGCCACCTTTTTTTAAAAGTACATTTGTATAATTTCTTAGCGTTGTTCCAGCGTGAGTTTATTCATGATTATTTGCCCGAGTATACTGAAACAAATAAAAAAATACATCAAACAAAAACAGTTTGTTTGTATTATTTTTTACAATTTCAAGTTCTATCGGGCTTCAAAAACACACTTTATAAAGATGTTTAGTAATGGCCTGCATCTTTTGTACTTTTTTACCAATGCTTTATAAAAGATACAGTTTATAGTTGTGTACAATAATTTGTTGCTATTTAGAAGGCAATTTCATGATGCCTCTCTCAGAAGAAGTCCATGTCAATTGGTTAAAAAACCCGGTCAATCAATTTTCACAAACCTCTCTTGAGGCCAACTTAATAACTTAATATCAGAAAGCGCGTTCGACCTGAAAAAAAACTGATGGTAATCTGATGTCTGGATCTGGACTATACGGTTGATGCATTAGAACCTCACAACCAAGCTCTGGCCGCTTTTGGTCGATCGTCAATCGACCGCCGACCTTTGACCAAGACCGTTTACGCTTGACATTGTCAATTTTTTTCAATTTTTTTTTCAATTTTTGTTACAATTCAGCAGCGATTCGGTCCATTACATTTTTTTACGACCGCTCGTGCGACATACAATTTTTTTTCTATCCAGCTATTTGCAAATTAATGTAGACGGTTCCTACAGTTCTCTGCAACTCATCCGCGATGTCTCTGATGGTTAATGGCGACTTTCACCAATTTGTTCCATTATTTTGTTGACATCGAGGGTAATTGGTCGTCCACCGGGTTTAGTCGGTATCATTCTCTAAAACTAAGAAATGAGGTAAAAAAATTACAATTTTCTGTTAAAATTTTATACATTTAAAAAAAAAGCATTTACAAAGTACTAAATATGCGGTACATATTTTCAGACCCCTAACGATTTTTCAGTATTACTTTTTTTTGTGCAGACAAAATAAAGCACAGCTAGTATTTGAATTTTCAATTTTTTTATGGAATTTTACACATTTAAGTTAAAATATAAAATATATAATTTTAAATTATTTGTGTGTATTATTTTATTTGAAATTGTGCGCCCTTTCCGTTTCACATTTTTTTCTGATCTTTTCTAATATAATATAAATTTAAATTTTCTCTCCCTAAACCCCTCCCTTAAATCGTATATTACGTTTTTTTCTTGTCAAACTCTCATTTTTATGGGGTTTAATATTCGACACCTATAATACCTTGTTTTGGGGTTTGTGGGAGCTCTCTTTATTTAAAAAAAAATATATATATAGGTCATTGAAAAAGTCCATAGGATAAGTAAAAAAAAAACTAAATTTTGAGAAAACTCAATTTTATTATTCAACATACTATAGTTGCCTTCGAGGGCGATACAACGATTATAGCGGTCATACAATTTTTCGATACGATTTCTCTTTCTCGTCAAAATAGGCCTCAGTTTCAGCGATTTCTTCATCATTGGACTTTCATACATTTCTTTCCAGCTAGAATTCTCTTGAGATCAGAAAACAGAAAAAAGTCGCTGCGTGATAAATCTGGTGGGTAAGCAATACGAAGTCCAATTCATTCCATTTTGCCATCGTTTTCATTGATTTGTGACACGGTACATTGATCGACTGTGACCCACCCACTTTGTAGAGAGCTTTCGCAAACCCAATGGTCAAAACACTACCATCTGATATCTTTACGCTGACATTGTAAAGATATCAGATGGTTCGTTCGCGGCTTGTGCGCCTTCAATTTGCGATCGTTCATAACCAATTTGTGGATTTTTTGATGTTTTCTGGAATAACATCCTCATTTGGGCGTCCAATGATTTCATACAAAATAACTCACGAATTGCTGTCAAATTTATACACGTATCGTTTTAAGGTTATAGTACTAAATAAAAATCATATAGTAACACCATCCATGTGTCATCCTACAGACTTATTACAGACTGTGACCATAAACTTGCGTAAATAGTAAAGATTTTTTATGTTTTGTTAATAAATCTTTAAATTTTAAAATCTTTATTGGAAATGCTTTTTCTCTATTTTTATAGAGATTTATGGAAACATTTAAAAAAGTGTTTCCAAACTCCACACACGTTCATTAAAATATGGAATTTCTCATGAAATATATAATATTTTACTAGACAGAAAACAATACTAAAGGAGATAGAAATGTGTACTTGACAAGAACTGTAGTAGATGTTTGACATAGAAATCTAAACTATTTTATATACTCCCCCTCAAGATCAACGGTTTAGCAATAAGGATATTCGGAAAACGAGAGGACTGGATAACACAAAAATGGAACGACTGAATGTTGGCAACGAATTCATAACGCCCCAAAACTAACTGTCAAAGTTATATATTTTTGGCGACAGGTTCATTAATCCGATCCATTGCCCAAAAAATATGCATAAGTCCAACAATATGCGCTGAATAATTTTATCGAACAAAATCGGTCTTGTCCGTATCCACAAAATATCTTGTCATATACGAGTATATCCACTGGACTCAATATGTCATATTTAAAACAAACAACAGCCTACACAGTCCTATGATAGTGTTTATTGAGCTCGTTACATGTTTGTCACGTTTCTTGTTGAGGGTATTCAATATATATTTCCATAATTTCTACTAAAGCTTAGCTGTTTTTATTTAAATCTCTGCTTCAGGGTGAGAGACTATATACATAAAAGCTTTGCATATATATAGGTACAACAGTTTATCAATGTAAACATGTTTAACTTCGTTAAAGAACGTGAGTATTTTCAGACTCAGTCGTAAACGTCGATTTCCTCGTGTTGAACTGATTGTGGTGTTAAGATTGTTTGTATAGACGGTAATAAGCGTTGACATGAGATGGGGATGGGTTTGCTCGAGTAATCAAATTCCATGTCAAAATAAATGTATTATCTGTTAGACCGCAGCTCTTTACAATCTCTTAGTAGCATCGAATGTCTGCTCATTTACGTCAGATAGACACATTGCCACCAGATAAAAATGTTAAAGTTACATGTTACAGCGATTTAATAGATTTGGTGTTACAAATCTGTGAAATATGTTAAGTGTTTGTAGCAAAGATACATAATTCTTAAAGAATATTATGATTTCAAAAAATACTACATGATCTAAGAAGTCTTTTAATTTTTAATGAAAACAAGTGTTTTTTAGGATATGTTATATTTATTCCTCAACATAGTTTCTCCTTTGAGAGTGATACACTTAGAATGGGATGTTCTAACTTTTCGATACCCTTTCCTTAGTACGTACCGTTCAAACCTGCGGAATACGCTTCCGCAATGTGTTATTCGATCTAAATCGCTTTCCCTGGAGCCACCGTTTGACGTTTGTACACAGATAATAGTGTTCGGGAGACATGTCTGAAGAATATGAAGGGTGAGCAACAAATTCGAATTGTAATTGGTGCAATTTAGCTAACACTTTCAAAGACGTCTGTTTCTGGTGAGTTATCGTAATGTTACAGAACAGTTTTTATGGGTCCGTTTTTTATTTCGTCGTTCAGTTCACTCCAATAACGCAGAATATTCTCCTTAGAATGTTCTACCAAAGGTAATCAAAAGCTTGTTTGATCTATTTCAAATTCACTAAACCGTCGATAAAATGTTGTTCTTGAAGGAGCAAATGTTTATACGAATTCGAAAGTAGCGTCACTCAAACGACTGTAGCTTGTAAAGGAATGGTCAAAATGTTATGAAACCTATTGAAAAATCCTATCCTTTTCAGCCCATGTAGTACGACTACTTTTTGTAATATATGAAGAAATAAGATGGAAATTACACCTGGAAATTGGTGTTATTTCGGTCTTAACTTCGAATAAAAACTGTACTATTTCTAAGGATGGGGCGAACTTTTCAATTATTTACGAGTTGAACATAACCGTAGCAAAACTATATAGACATCGTAGAAAGTTTAAAGTTTTTTTTATTGAATAGGTAACTTTAAAAATAACTTAAATATGAAAATATTATAGATAGGTTGTTAATTTGAGGAGGCAATGAAGAAATCCTTGCAAGAGCAAAACTTTATAGTATTATTTCATGTTATGTTAATTCACAGGAAAACTCAAAGCAAGAGCTTAGAGGTGAGCAGAAAAAAGCATTTCCTCTTACAAACTATTGAATGGTAATAAAAAAGTATCATAAAGTTTAGCTCTTGACAACAATAAACAAAAAAATGGGAGAAACAAACCTCTTAAAAAAAAATGTCGGTTTAAACTTTTTTATGTGCGAATTGGTGTATGTTAAAAGTGTAAATTATCAAATGAAAGGTATTTAAAATAACTACTTTTGATGTCGGATTTATCACTTGTAGGGTTATGAGCAAAAAGGTTTAAAAAAATGTTTTTAGTGTAGAGAGAGGTGGAGGGGTTAAAAAATATGATGGTTAAAGGAAATTATACATAAGGGATGATTGATTTTAATAGTTTTTAAGGGTGAAGGTGGAGGTGTTTAGCGGTTAAAAGTTTGCTATGTTTTTTATATATTTGTGGAGATATTAGGTTATGGTCAAATATTAAAGGTAAATGGTACGGCTGTCCAGTTCGGGGTTGGTGGAAATGATTCATAAGAAGTGTACATTTTATTATAAAAAACAGTGTGAGTGTTGTTGATTTCTCTTTTTTTAATTTTAACCTGTAACCTCCTTAATTATAATTTCCAACGACCTATTTATTATTTTTTCATTTGATTTAACACCCGAAAAGGACCTTGAGCGTTTTATTTCGAAATTTACGGATTAATTTTGCAAAAATGGTTACAAATATACTATTCAAAGTATTGTCCATCGCTGGCTACAACTTTTCCCATCTGTCTGGATATATTATTTCCTAGTTTCCTTGTGTTTGAATGAATTCCATGGCTTTAAGGGATTTGCAGACTGTCGAAACATCCACAATATAGTATTGTTGTTTAGATGCTCATTGACACTAGGTTCATATACTTACTAGTGGCGACCTCCTGTGTGAAACGCTCATTATTAATTCAAGGTACTTATGTCGTTTTTTTAAACTGTTTTTGTTTTTGAGGTCGAAGTACGATAACCTAAATGGAGAAGGAGGTTTTTTTAAAAAGCTTAAAGTAATATCAGTTTTTAACTTGAATACAAAAGCAAAATCTAGTCGGTCTTTCGTTCTTGTATATATTGTGTCGTGCCAGTTTTTGTTGTTGTGTATAATTGCTAATTGTATACTTTTCTCATAATTACTATAGAAGAAAAATGATGAAGCAGAGATCGTCAGTTGGGTTGAACGTTAGTAGTCATTTTCGATATTTGAAAAACAAAAAAAGTAATCTACAATATATATGTACGTATGGTATTATGTTATATTCAAGCTATTTTCATCCTCATCAAACTATCATCTTCTTGAAATGATTTAGAACAAATTGGGTTTTAATAACAGCAATAAAATAAAATTAAAAATTAAATTTGATTTAAATATAACAACTATAGCAAAAGACATATCCATGGAAAAGCGGGTGATTAGTTCTAAAGCACTGTATTTACACTATAATTATAACTTACAATCGCTTTTAAATAAGAAATAAGTAGGTATATGTGTTAATGCAATATTCTAAAAAAAAACTCCAGACAAAGAGCACATCGTTTGGTTTTGGTATCTAGATTTAGTCTCTGCATCACATAGCTGCTTCTGTTGTCAGTTCTCCGGTATAAGCGTAAATCACATATTATTGTTTATTGTATAAAAAAAACGCAATTACAGCTTTCGAGAGTACTGCATGATGTTGATATTTTATTAATTTATAGTCAAGGGCAGCACATTTAGACATAAATACTATAGAAGTACAGATCCGCTTTTCGTTTGGATGTACAGGTGCACTTAAGAGTCCAGCTGACTAATTTAACACACACACATAAACACAAAGACACATTTCCAGATAATTTTCTTGACGCACAACATACAGTTAACACCATAACTAGTTAGATTAAATAGCACTTATTTATACCACTATTTTAACTTATAAATACTATACATTATATAATACTATTTTATTTAGCAGTTGGCATTAATCGAGCTAAAAATATATATATTTAATTCTTATTCCACTTCTTTAATTCCTATAAATATAGTATAATTTGTGTTTTTTTGTCGAGATTCGCAATTTTTTTTCAATTCGCCCAGCACTTTATAAAACCAAACCTAAACGTCCGAAATTCTTGACACGATCTTGTTTTTCTAGTTCCTTAACATGGCCTCAGTGTTTATGCGCATTTTCAATTTGATCTGTATGATGTTGCTGATCGGTCACTGGTCGGGATGCCTGCAGTTTTTGGTGCCCATGCTGCAGGGTTTTCCGTCAAACTCATGGGTGGCCATCAATGAGCTTCAGGTGAGCGATATACTTAAAACTTTTTTATAATTTATTATTATTTCCGAAAATGGTCATCAGGAGACTTATTGGCTGGAACAATACTCTTGGGCACTGTTCAAGGCAATGTCCCACATGCTGTGCATTGGTTATGGACGGTAAGTGATAGTTTTTAAAATTCTTATAACAATAAATTAACATCTACTTACAATTAGATTCCCACCACAATCATTGACCGACATGTGGTTGACGATGTTGTCCATGATATCCGGTGCCACGTGCTATGCACTGTTCCTAGGTCACGCCACGAATTTGATTCAAAGTTTAGACTCTAGTCGACGACAGTATCGCGAGAAGGTAACGTCGAAGCAAATTAATTCCAAATAGAAAAAACAAATCTTTTATATATTTTAGGTCAAGCAAGTCGAGGAATACATGGCCTATCGTAAGCTACCCAGAGACATGCGTCAGAGAATTACCGAATACTTTGAGCATCGTTATCAGGGTAAATTCTTCGACGAAGACTGCATCCTGGGCGAACTCAGCGAAAAGCTGCGCGAAGATGTTATCAATTATAATTGCAGGTAATAATCAGAGGAGGCCGTTTTTTCCACAGAATAAATAATAAATATCATGATTTGATTTCTTTATACAGATCATTGGTCGCTTCAGTGCCTTTCTTTGCCAATGCAGATTCAAACTTCGTTTCGGATGTGGTCACCAAGCTCAAATATGAAGTGTTTCAACCAGGTAAAATAACCTTTAAATTAATATAAATAAGAATCATTGATAACAGTTTGTTTTCTTCAGGTGACATTATCATTAAGGAAGGCACAATTGGCACAAAAATGTACTTTATACAAGAGGGTGTTGTGGACATTGTAATGGCAAATGGAGAGGTAATTCAATGCTTTATTTGTTTTAATTAATATGGATAAAATTTAAAATGTCCTCCTTTTAACACTTTTAACACTTTTATACACCTATAAAAATAAATGTGCTTCTATAAGAAAAATGTCGGAGGACAATATTGAATTATTCGGTGCAAATAATAGTTAGTTGTTGTTGTTATTTGGTGCACGTTTTTCAATTGATCAGGAGCGCATTTTAATAATAAACTTAATATTTCATAATATTTTGGAAAACAGTAGTTTTTTCGGTGGTTTTTATTTCCCAAGAAGCTTTACCAATATTTAATTTTCCATAGCCACAAATTGATTGATTTATTTATATTTGTAATGATGAAATGAAGTGAATTTATTTATAATATTAGGAATGTGAATTTATTTTCAGCGATGACCTAACTGCTTTTTATTAATTTTTGCCCACTTGAAAAGAAAAAGAAAATACTTCATCAAATATGTCGAGTTTTGTACCGAGTAAATTGTTAAAAGTGCTGTCGAAAGTCATAGTATTTAAAGTAGGGCTGGTCTATTTATTATAAATAGAAAAAAAATAATGTTTAAATTGATTTATCGATTTTATTTTTTTTTTTTTGAGTGAAATAAATATTACATATTTTGTACAAAATAACTTTTCAGAGATCGCCAGCTCAAATGGCAAAATATGCTCTTTTGTTGTTTTCATTTTTTTTTATTTTAAGTTAAAATATATTGATTTGTTCTTATTAACACAAGTTCTATATATGGGACCAAAGAATACGCCCCTGAAGTTTGGTCAACCCTGTATTTTGAATAAGATCTTTCGACTTTTTCGATTTTTTAGCTATATTTAATATTATTTCGATTTTTTAATCAAATAAAAATATCTAAAGTTTCATATTTTTTTGTTTCGATTTTATCGATTCTTAGGTTATATTTAATATATTTTTTTAATATGATTAAACTATTTTTTTATTATTAGTTTCATTTTTTGTAACATCGGTTTTTATATTCAAAACCTTCTTTTGTTTTTTTAGATGTGTAGTTAATATAACTTTTTTTTAATATAATTATAAAATCAAATGTTTAATATTTTTTTCGATTTTTCTTTTTTTTAATTGTAATCACATGTTCTACATATATACTGAATAGTATATTTCGGTTATAAGGTTTTATTTAATATAACTTTATTTTTTTATTTTGTAATAAAACTTCTTGTTTTTATAATATATCGATTTCTTTTAAATTATAATAATACAGGATTTATATATTCATAACATTCTATAAATATTGAATACGATCTTTCGATTCTTCGATTTTTATAGTTTATATTTAATAAAATTTTGATTTTTTAATATAATTAAAATATCGAATCTTTTATATTAAAATATATTGAAAAAATCAAATATGTACAATGTACATTTTGTTTGGCTTATAGACCACTAAGGGCCATTTTATTCAATTAGTTAGTAGTCCTAACCGCTAATTCTTTGCTATAATATCAAAGTTGTCCCAGTTTTAGAAGAAGGTGTAAGTTAATTAGGTTAATTGCACGATAAATTGATCTTAACCAAATTTATTACTAATTAAATGGTAAAAAACATTCGCATTTATTGTTTTTCCGAGGAATATGGTTAAAAAAGAGCATAAAGTGCGTTTTAACACCCTCAATCGAGCCTATTTCTGGGATAGGTTTTGATGTCATAAAAAACATAAAATGTAGTTAACTTCTTCACGATTTTGAAAGCTTTGGAACTACTATGTCATAAGCCATGTCATACAGAGTGCACCCAAGACTATATTTTGGGAATGCGTGTTCATTACACAAGCTCGTATGTAATATATATATATTTTTACGTGTTGAATTTCAAGTATTGTGGGTTTTTTTCATAAGATTTGTGGGTTTTTTTCTCACAAGAGGTTTGAGGTTTTTAAGAGTTACTCGATTTATCAAAAGATTTATTGTGTTTTCTCAAGAATTGTGGGTTTTAAGAATTACATGTTACAAGACTTCTGGGTTTTCAATGCGTTTATTTATCTAACTACGCACTAAAAATCATATTCATATTTAATAAGAATTAGTCGATTCGCCATTATGTACAGCTTTGGTGCATTGTCCCTCCACGCTACATTTAGTACAGACATTGTGGCTCTATCTTTACAGCTGTATCTTATGGAAAAAAATCTAGTAACAAATAGTATGACTTATTTTGTAATATGTAAATATTGTTAAATTAAACATGTATTTTTTTAAGGATTTAATTTTAGCACACCCTACTACGCTCTTTATTGAGTGCTTCTGCAAGCGAATATGTTAATAAAATAAAAAAGATTAATAGTATATTATAAATTGAATATCATTTTAAAAAAAAATACCAAAATCTTCAGATACAATCCTGAACTTTTTAATTTCGTACCAGTCTTGTTCATTAGGTGTTTTCTGATTTTTAAAAAGAACTTTTTTTTGGGGTAAAAATATTTGGAACCCTTAACAAACTCTTTGCTACAACTTGAAATTTTTCTTCTCCATTTTTCACAGTCGACACCACAACGAACATATCTGAATATAAAAAATAACAATTTTTTGTTCAAACATTTTAATGTAAATATTTAAATTTAAATTGCCCTTTAAAAATGCTCTATGGACAATTAAAATACAATTATTCGCTAAATTGATCAAATAGAATTTAGGAGGCAAAAATTTCTCTGAAATGCTCTGTGGAAAATTGTAATACTACCGCTAAACACACAGTTATCTCTATTTTTTAATTAAATTTAATTAAAATTAAAATGTAAAAATAATACTTACTTGTTTGGAAAATGAAAATACAATTATTCGCTAAATTTTCCATAGAGCAAATGTATTTAAAATGCTCTGTTGAAAATTGAACTACAATGATGTCGCAAACTGTCCACAGAGCATTTTGGAGACACAATTGTCTCTTATTTAATTAAATTAAAATTTACAAGACGAATACACACACGAAAGAGAAGGTGGTCTATTTCCATAGATCACAATCGTGACATTAAGGCCCATGGAGCATTTATTGTTTGACGGGAATCGTTTATCGAGGAGCCTTATCCTAAGTTTATTTAGAAATATTTAAGAACATAATTTTAATTTAAAAAGCACTTTTTCGACAAAAAACATCGATAATTGTACTGTAAATTAATTTAAAAAAATTAATGTACATCAGCGAATTCAAACGTGTTTGTTTAGTTATCAATTATTTGAATTTTATTTAAAAAGAAAGGTTTTTTTACATAACTGTAAAACAAAACAAAGAATTACCTAAATTAAATTTAAACGTGGTCCAATATAATTAATTGCATTTGAAATATTGTAATTAATGTAATGTAATTTTTGAGAATGTACCCAAATAACATTTTTTTGTTGCATTCATTTTTGCACAATTGCAACAGTTGTTGCACAACGCGAATATGATCTGAAACATATATCAACCACGGGATCAAAAGCTCAAAATTTTTCCGAATATCCGCGGGGTCAATAACTAAAGATGTGGACGAAAGTGAGATGAGTGTCGGTGGGCGAAATAATCATCGTAGATTTTGCTTGTAATAGATAATGAAAAAATAACAAAAATTATATGTTTTCGAAAAAAAAGACAAATTACGAAATTTTGAAAAAAATCGAAACTTTCTGCTCCGTAGAACTATTTTTCCATTCCTGTACCTCAAAAAAAAAACAGGTGTATTAATTTAGCCCTCAATTGGTCCTGGGGAAACATTTAGTGCAATCGATCGGGTAATAGAAAATTTAGAGCTCAACCGGAATTCGAGATACCGGTTTTAAGAAAATTGTTTCTATACGTTTCTATAGTTAAATCTATAGTTTGAAAAATATATTTCCGGTTTCTGTGGGTGTATGTTGATTAACAATGGTTTATTTTGTAAATTTAGTCGGGCAATAATAATTTTTGCACATTTCAAAACCAGCAACACTAATTGGTTAAGATAGTTTTTAAAAGCGTTAAGATAGACTCACGATACAACCATTTTTAATTTCATTTCCGGTAGAATTCTTTTGAAAAACATTGTGTTTTATAGAGCACTAATTATAACAATATTTTGGTACTATTCATTTCCCCAGCACTAATGTTCAGAAAACAATTTAAACATACAAATAAAATGTTTACATGGTGTTTTGGAGCGATAGATGGTTAAATTTATTCCAAAACTAAAAATTGGTATATCTTGACTTTAAGTTCAGCACTAATTGCTATTTTATAAAAACTATCTTGATACTTTAGTGATAATAAACAATATAAAAAAATTAAATTGCATATTTTAAGATAACATTATGCAAACATGTTTTTAAGTGAAATTTTCAAATAAATAACAGTATTTTATTATTTTAATGCAAATTGAATTTATTTAGTTGTAGTGTAGTCTTTCCAGAATCATTATTACAAAAAATATCTTTACATTCGTACAGGTGGCTACTTCGTTGTCGGACGGTTCTTACTTTGGGGAGATTTGCCTGTTGACGAATGCACGTCGAGTGGCCAGCGTTCGGGCGGAAACCTACTGCAATCTCTTCTCACTGAGTGTTGATCATTTTAATTGTGTTTTGGATCAATACCCATTGATGAGGAAGACTATGGAGACCGTGGCAGCCGAGCGTCTGAACAAGATCGGAAAGAATCTAAACATCATGTCGCAGAAGGACGAGCAGATCAGCGAACAAGAGGAATCCACGCTGAACTCGGTGGTGAATGCGTTAGCCATTGAGGCCTCAAAGGAACCGATGTAAAACCCCAAAAAAATGTTTTTCTTTAAATCATATTTTTCTGTATATTTCACAGAGAGGACGATAACAGCTGTGATATAAAGACATCTCAACCAAATCAAAACGTGGACAACTTGGGTCGCATTCTTCCCAGACCCAAGAGCGGAGAGTTTCGAGCGCTTTTCGAAGGCGGTACTCCTTGATCGAATTAACATTAACCACATTTAAAAGCAAGCAACACCCACACACCACCTACACACATCCCCCACGCAAACATAGAATAATCCATATTTTATTAGATAAAATGTCGATGTTTTGTAATCAATGAATAAGAAATACAATATTATGGACTTGAACTGCAATTGCGTTTTACTCAATCAACAATTCAATGTAATTTGAAATCACAGGGTACTTAACTATTTATCCGTACTTTATTGCATTTGATAAATTATTTACACACATAAATAGCCTTAAATAATACAACACGGCCAATTCGATAGAACACAGTTCATAATAAAATGGAAACGTAGAGGTGGATCGGGATTGGGAGTTCTGTGTGTACGATAAGCAACGAAAAAAAATGGAAAATGGAAAAATGGAGAAATTATACAATAAATACATATTATTTTGGTTTAGTAATTATTTTTACATATTATAGTTAAAATGATCATTTGTAATTTATTCTGTTCATCCATAACCATTTTTACAATGTCTAGTGGGGAAAGAGGGGGCGGGTGTGAATACATTAAAATTAAATAAGCCAAATATTTCGAGCGATTGCGCACCGTACGCCATCGAGACGAGAACGAAGTTCAATGGATCGGCGTTTTCAAAGCCTGTGGCAATGATTAGGATGGTGTGATCGGTTAGGACTCGCCATTGCCACTATCGTCACCGTCCACATAATCTGAGTCGCCAAACTGTGGATCCTCATCATCTGTGTCCAGATCGTAGTCTTCGTCATAGAAGTCAGTCATGTCGAGCTGTATATATTAATATAGATTGATTAGTCATTTTGTTACCAGAGATGATTGATAGATGTATTACCGGTGGTTCTTGATTACTTGGCTTACTCTTCGGTTTCAGGCAGTAGTCCTCTAGTGTCATGGGAACAACGATGCCCTCTTTCTCTGCTTCTAGCTTTGCTGCTAATGCTTGTTTTCTAAAAATAAATAAATCTATATATTTTAGACTGAGTATTAAAATTAAACTAAAAACATACCTAATTATATTTGGATATTCGATATCTTTGCCCAGAGAATCACGCCATCTCCGGTACATTACTGATGCGTCGACATTGGCTGGTGAGTATGTATTCGGTTCGTTCAACAACGAAATCACGGACAGCAGGATCGTTCGTACATTTTGAGTTGGGTTCCATCGTTCGCAGGGAAGCTCACCGCTCTGTGGATCGTCTACAGGCGGGTGCAAAATCGAAATACAGAGATCGCCGTTCTAAGGGTATTGTGTGTCGAGTTCTTAATATGAATATGAAATTATTTAAATATTTTTCAAACATACCTCGTATACGTTGGGATGCCATACTTTGGTAAGAAATCTAATGGACGGAGGCGAATATGGATAGTCTGGTGGAAATTTCATGTGTGCCTAAAAATTTAAAAAAATGTGTATTAGAAAAAAGGTATATTGGATTTTTAACATCAAAGAATTTTCTATAAAAAAGCACTACTTGGCGATTTGGAATACTATATACCCCAGTCAAATAGGGCATAAGAGGGCTCATGGTAATCTTTATAAACATAATATTCCAGAGGACGTTGTCCAAAACAATCTCAACCGCTCTTACACCCAAGATAATGGCATCCTAAAAGTCTCTCAACTGGCAGTCAACCTCTTCTTGGTGGCCATTAACCATGTGGTAAGAGGAATTAACTCGTTCGTGGAGACTGGATGGATCATGGCTAGTCAGTGAGAATACCTAGTCACAAATACATAAATACATTCTATAAAGAAAAACTTCTTGTTTGTACCTGGATTCGAACTTACGGCCACTGGATTGAGAGGCAGTGACTTAGACCGATACCACCAAATGTCTATACTTCTTTTCCGATATTTCAACTCTTGGTGATTCTATTGAATTTTGTTTGTGGAGATAGTGGTCTCTGCTGTACCTATTTTTTACTAACGTAGAAATTAAATTTAGCAACAAGTTCTGGATCCCGGTAGTTTTTAACCACGCTCTAGTTTATATCAGTTAATATAAAATATAATGAGTTCAAAGAATAAATATACTACCGCGATTGTATAAATATTAATTCATATGATCTTTTCAATGCTTTATATGCTTGTAACCTCTTATACGGTTCCGACAGTGTAAATAATAAAATAATATATTTGAAATCAATCATAAAAAATAATTTCGAAACGAAATTTGTACCGCTTCGCAAAATTAATAACTGCTCAAATACTAAGCCATGGTTTAATATTGCAATTAGAAAAGCTATTGCACTAAGAGACTTGACATTTAAAGCTTACCTAAAGCACTTACTGCAAGTTCCGAAATAAATCAACTCAAATTTAAAGTCGGTTGTAATTATTTTGGACCCCATAACAGCGCTCAAGCAATTTGGAGAAAAATCGATTAATTAATTAATTAATCAGCATTTCAGCAATATATTTATAACTCAAGAAAATCCTCGTACTGATACTGAAATTGACACTTCTGATTTTTTCGATTTCTTTCACTTCCGACGATATTGAATCGGCAAATCACTCGATTAGCTCTAACGCAGCACACAATCTATTAAAATGTGTCTACCCTCTTTAATGCCACACCTCTTAAATATGTTTAATCTCATTACATCTCCTTGTGAAGCATGGAAAACCTCTTTGATATGTCCAACCGCTAAGATTAAGTTTCCCAATACAATAAACGACTTACGAACAATAAGTCTACTTCCATGTCTTTTTTAAACATAAGCGTACACTCAATGATGGCTTAAATACATTTCAATCTGGTTTCTGCGAAGATATTCGCTCTAATATTGACAATAAATGTGCAACAGTGTTAATCTTGCTTGACTTCAGCAAAGCATTTGATTTAATTGATCATGCTAAACTATGCCCCTTAAGCTAAAAACTCAGTTTAAAATTTTCTACAATCTTATCTATTCGTATTTAATGTGTGTCAATAAACGGAATAATATCAAATAATGAAAACATATTTTCTGGAGTTCCTCAAGGCTCGTTGCTGGGGCCTCTCTTATTTTCAAGTTATATTAATGACATTACAACCATATTGAATCACTCAACTGCACACCTGTTTGCTGACGATGACCAACTTTGCTTTATAAAAAAGTCGACTATTGATAACTTGGCTCAGAACATTGATGATTTGAATTTGGATTTGGATGCAGTATTTAACTGGTCTGTAAACTAGCTTTGAATGTATCGAAGTCCCAAGCTACATAACCATCACGTTGATACCAATAATTTACATATGTTAAAAGTAAGCAACGCTAGGTGTGTATTATTCCCAAGAAGTTAAAAATGGATGTATAATTCGAAATTCTAAGTTAACTTGGGATAACTAAATATCTATTATGTGCTGTCCTGTCTATGCAGTTCTATGTAAACTTTCCACCGTAAGCTGCTTTTTGCCCTTACATCTTTGCCGTAAACTCACTATATCTGTTGCTATACCTCATTTTCAAGACGGTGATCTTGTATTCTTTTACTGTAGGTTACACTTAAAACACAAATTGGAAATGTGTATTAATGATTGCATAAGATTCGTCTATTGTATTAAAGAAACGACCACATATCTAACTACTCCGACAGTCTAATAGGCTGCTTACTTTATATTTAGTATTATAATCATAAAACTGTAAACTACCCTTGTAATATGGGTATGCCTTTGTAGTTTATATATTATTTCATTAATATAATAAATAAATAAAATTGTATATCATTTGTTGTTAGTCCTCCAAAAATTAACAAAGCGAAATATCAAGGTTGTCCGATAAATGTCGTGATGCAACTTAGAATGCCAAATCATATATTCCTGTATACACCTTTTAATACTATATTATCTTTTAAATTATCGAGATCTAAAAGAAATCAGGATTCGATTTCAAAATATATATTTTATGAATGAGTTTATGGCCAAGAACTTTGACATATAATACAATAAAAGACAAAAACATTGTACTCAATGGGCCATAACTTTAGCTTTATTGGAAAGATAATTTTATGCCATTAATGCTTGAAAATTATTTCGGTCATATGGTCGAGTAATCCATTTTTCAACCCTGTATAAAAATTCTAAATAAAAATTAAAATTGCAAATTGGCTTTTGGCGGAGACCTTCAGTATGCTTACACACACATGAATATCAAAATATATTAAATTATATTGTCGAGGAAGTATCCATAATTCTCCTGAACAAATTTCTGCTTTATATAAACAAACAATACGTATATGTATTGCAAACCCAAAATATTTGTTAAATAAAGCTTTTTCACCAAAGGTAATTTCAGAATAAATTTTATTGGATTATACTTTGTAAATAAATCCATAATTCTATGAAATATGCACTTAGTGTATTTTATAAATTTCTATTTCTTTGCTTTCTTTAATATTATCTGGATACTCAACAATCTTCGAAAGATGAAAAAGTGACAACAGCAGTATACACCATTAAGATATTGAACAAACTATACCACACACTACAAGAACGCATTATCCAAAAATACCAATTGGAAATGCAAACGACGAAAGATGCAGAGATGTAATTTCGAGAACATAATTTAAGAGGATTTTAGAAGAATATGGTATAATAATCGAACTACACGAGTTCGCTCCCAAATTGCACAAGGACTCAATAACGAACGAGATTTACCACCAACACTATCGTGCTATATGCACATCCTACATGATTGTCTTCGATCCGTCGGTTTAAATATGGATATTGTCCGGAATTATCCATATTTATTTATCGAAGACATACAATCATGTAGGATGCGCATTTGTTACCAACAACACCGAACAAAAATGGAACATTCCCAAAAAATGCATAATTTTCACCGCTGAAACTATAGCGGTCCTAAACTTTGTAAAGTATAACCAGAAGCACACACACAATAAGTTTTCCATATTTTCCGACTCGTCGTGTAATTAAATCTTTAAAAAACCACCATCAACCACATCAGACAAATCCAATATACAAATACAAATTATATGGATCCCGAGCCACATAGACATTTGTGGTAATGAGAAAGTGGATGGAGCTGTACAAAATGCACAACACGAATGCATGTCCGAAGCCTACAACAGCCCTACAATGGACTCAATTTCATACACAAAACAAAAACATCAAGGAAAAATAGAAGATCTCTAACATCAACAAAAACAACACACAGCACACACCTACAAGTAACATAATGAAGCAAGAACCACCAGATGAGTTTTTAACGTGTAACACATTACTATCAGTGGAACACATTTTCCTACATTGTCACAAATACAATCAATCAACTGATTATTAGATTTTAAAACAATATATATTTTTTTAAATTCCAACCCAAGGTTGTTTTATGAATATCCATTGTATTATTTTTTTTTAGATACACATTCAAAATTTGATTTCTTACATATATTTTAGTGTCAAATTGTGTTTTTCTCTGTTTAAATAAAATGGTAGTTGATGTATTTTTCTTATGAACTCACGATATGTTAAATTGCTTTGATTATATGATGTAATAATTACGAATTATCATTAGATCATTATGAAGTAGTGCTGTTGCATCCTATACTATAATTATTGTAAAATTGTTGTTTACTGTAAATTAATAATACATAAATACTATATTCACAAGGAAGTCGTAGTAGTATACCGAAATTGATGTGAAGGCGAACAATCGAACGATAGCTGGCCGCCAACAGCATCCAGTTCCTATGTCCCAAAAATATATTGTTTTTTTTTTATTTTGTTTTAAAAAAGTGCATTAAAAAGTTATAGATTTCATGTTTACGGTTGTGCAATTATGATAATTATACACTTCTTTTATATTTAACCTTAGGAACTAGATCGACTATTGCATAAAAGCTCCGTAGATTAATTATTTAATCTTAAACTTAAACTCCATAATATACTATATACATTTATTAAAAAAGCAAAATTTTAACCGGTTTAAAGAACACACACACAGACACACATCTTCTGCCCTTTCAAAACGACAGCCCTGCCCAACTCATTAAATATTATATAAAACGAGTATATATATGGCATAAAAAACAAGTCAGCTCAGCTCATACACACAAAAAACCGTTCTCTACGTACATAAAGACACTGCCAATAATTCGTGCGGTCTTACACAAAAGAATTCAGAGTAAAACATATATTGTTTTTTTTTTATTTGTCCGTACACGTCAACAAGAGTCATTTACCTGCATGCTCGAGCATTGGCCGAATCGTGAACTTGCGATCGTGCTTATACATATGCAAAAGACTTTTTGGCAAGTGCAAATTTATTTTTATAACGTACTTTTGTATGTGTGGCATACAAAGACTGACCATTTTTTAACAGATGTGTTTATTTAACTGGAAATGAACAAAAGTGGAAGATTTCGAATGGAAAATATTACATAACAAAATGTATTACATCAAAGTCTTTACACGATTTTCGATAATAAAAAATACATTAAAATCTCGTTAAAATGTACTATCAAATAATCGAAACGACCCATCATCGACTGTGGGATTTCATTTGAAAGAAACCGAGCTTTTTGTGCACTTAAGCTGGCTGTCAACATACGCGAATCCAATTTGCTCGTAAAAATTGACGATGCAATTTCGATAAACGATTTTCTTTTATATATTCATGTTTCTAGAGTAAAGGAGCTTTTCAGGCGGAATAACAAGAAAACAGAAGATCAAATTGTTTTCAATGAGAAACGGCCTGCCCGACGAACATGCGGCACACATCCATCATAATGAAACCAAGTGTGTGGGAGTATGTACGTATGTGGGTGTATGTTTACAAACATCGGTTTTTTTCTTGGCACGGGTGTGTTAAGCTGACAAACAAGTCATGCTACACCAAACTGATTCAAACTGAAATATCGATTTTCATGACCTGGAAAATGCATTTTCCGTTACCATGTACCATTTGTAATGCATTCATTTCGAGAGCAATAACAGCACAGCAGCTGTTTTGAAAATCACACATAATTAAACACATACAGACATAAAATTTTAAAATGAAAACGAAAACATTTTTTTTTTTTTACATGAAAATGGCCTTTCCAATTCGAAACTGTTTGGAAAACGTATCAATTATAAGATAAATGCAATGCGATTTAAAATCGTAAGCTTTATGGAAATGTCGAGTTTACGGAGCGAGCGATTTCATGGCAATGTCATTGACGCATGACGAGGAACCTTGATTTCTAAGCGTGCAAACACAACAGAAAATGCATATCCAAATGTGTTTAAATATATATACATCTATAGAAAT
Source organism: Bolitophila hybrida (assembly GCA_027564075.1). NCBI lineage: Eukaryota > Metazoa > Arthropoda > Insecta > Diptera > Mycetophilidae > Bolitophila > Bolitophila hybrida. The sequence continues at coordinate 28,325 of JANSTU010051530.1, forward strand.
ATAAATATATATTTATTTAGATGTGTGAGTGTGAGTATTTCTTTTTTGTGTTCTTCTAAAAAGTTGTATGAAAATAATGATAAACTTCGCCATAACTCACCTTAAAATAGCCGCCTTGATATAACGTGTCGGGTGGTCCAAAAATAGCTACTTCCCACTCAAAGAGATTTTCCTCGTTGCAGAGTTTCACTCGGAAGCCCTCGACGGGTTCTTCCTGGAGACTCTTGTATTCAAGGGCCAAAGCACGAACCGAACTGCTTGGTGTGGACGACATATTAAATAAACGCGACAGATTGATAAGTCGGATAAAGAAATCGGACGTTTTACGACGTCAAGAGAGCACTTAATTTTTTTATTGTGACACACAAACACAGACACACGACCTTTTTCGAGCTGTTCTGCTTCTTTTGTTTATTGTTATGCGAACACTTGAAAACGAATCAACTTTGCGATGTAACGGTGCGCAAAACAACACGATGAAAATCACTTTAAATCAACTGGGGGGGTTAGATACGCTGATCTTTTAAGCAATCGCACTTACGTACACAAAAAAACAACAAACAATGATTCTTCGCTTTTACACAAATATGTTTTCTATAATTCTATATATTCTGAACAATGGCGGACATTGTATGGGAAGTTTTGATGATATTACAAATCACAGAATTTAATGTTACAACTTGCAGGTTACATGGTTATCACAGAGCAAGTACTTGAATTGATTTGCACGACTGCATGATAGAGAATTCAGTGAGAAGTAGAAATTTATTTACATATAGCAAACGTTCACAAAGTTCAAAATAACTTTTTTATTTATTAAACACAAAGAGCGATCGACGACGAATTTACGGCGAATGTGTGTCGTCGTGGTGCGTTCGTGTGCGGATTCCGCTCTGTGCATGAAATTACATGTCAAAACGTGCGTTTCGCGGTTGCGTTTTGTACGTAGCCATTTGATGCCCAGTCGATTAAAATCAAAGTTTTTGTTTATTATTTAATTTATAAAATATTGAATATATACATAAAAGCAGGTTGCAAACTAAATATATATATTATCTTAAGTTATCACATTTTTCCAGATTATATCGAAGATATATTTTTCAGAGTCGATTGTGCAAAGATCAAAGAAAGACAAAAAATATATTCTTATTGTATCCTGTAAACCCTTTGTGGGACATTGGGCAAGTGTGCGATGTCGCATAACATATTCATTGACCATTACGGGTTCACACGACTGTCAGGTCATACTAATGTACTGTTTAGAAGCCTTAAATAGCCTTGACGCGTTTCTAAAAACTTTATGCACCGAGATCTATTGCTATTGCTATTCATATTCGGAATCGTGAATTATCAACGTAAGCATACACTTATTGTTCTATACAGGGTGCGTGTTTATATGTTAATAAATGGCATTAATGTACCGTTTATTCCGAATCAATAACATATTTCAGATATAGGCTATTAATAGCAAGAGTAATCTACTGATTTAAAGTGCTACATTCAAAACACACTTCGGACTTCGGGACCGAACCGGCGACCTCCCATAAGCTAGGCAACGCGTTAACCCACCACTTAAATATCAAATACTCATATCATAAGCTAAACGTCAGGATTTATTATTACAACATTGTCAGTACCCAAACACAAATACATTAAAATATAATGAAACTAATGTTAATATTACACTGACTATTACTTTCGACACTTGATCGCAGTTAAGAACTGACGCTGCCATCGACAGTTGATAACAGTCAAGGACGATACATATGATGTACGCGGCGTAACGCACATTTTGTATGTATATTGCCTTTTGAATAAAATGGTCGTCTTACGGCTATTCGAATTTGTTTACATATATTTAAGCAAAATACTTTTTTATTATTATCTTATTTTATAAGACAATAAAGCAATATTTTTACATTTTACAATTTTTGTATATATTTCTAGTATTTAATTGTAATTTTATTATATATTATTCATAAAATACAATTGCTCGATGTATTCGTACAAAAAGATTAAAATCAATTTGTGAAAAATGTATAATTCTGAAAATGTAATGAACATTAATGTAATTGTATTCAATTGAAACGAAATAATATGAAAAAACTCACGGAAGGCAAATTCGATTCGCTTACAACAGTATTTACCGCACGGACATTGTGGTAAAAACGCATGCATGCAAATTTTTAATTGTTACCTGTTCATGAAATACATCTGGCAGTGAGAAAACTTTAAAATATACTTTATTTGTGTACTCGTATATATAAATGGATTTTGATTATATATTCGTGTTTTGAGTTTTGAGGCCCTTGTTATCTATAATAATATTAAGTTTTAATATATTTTAGGTTACGTATAGAGCTCTATTGCCAATCTTATCTGCAAATAAATCATTGTTGGCCCAAAATGTCTAAAAATTATACTCACTTGTTGAACTCCGAGTAATATTTTAAGTCAATTATTTTCGAAATTGTTCGGATAGAAATGTTAATTGCATATTTATACAGACGAAATTGACACAATTTCTGCCATGCGCGGATTCCATTTACGATAAATTGAGTCTTTTTTTAAAAGTGACTCACCCAGAATTGACCCGCAGGGTAGCGATTTTGGGCGTCGGAGAACTCAAAATTAGCGAGTATTGTTCGTCAATAATTACAGATCGACGGTTTCAGTATTTTTTATCGAATAGGTTAAAAATAATATTATTTATTATTATTATTATGTGCATGTATACATTTAATTTTTAATTACTTTTACTCGCGCGAATGAAATATCGCCTCATAACAACAATAAAAAGTAAATACACAATGGTTGTTGTTGTTAAGGGACGTTTTTGTTCGTCAAACGTTTGATAGAATAACGCCCTACAACAACAATTACATAAAAGACGCACCAAACTTCTCTAAAATCCTATTTTAAGTGCATTCATCTATATTCACGTTAAATATTTTATGTTCAAAGAGCACAACGTAAACATTTTTGTTAAAAAAAACTTTCAATAATAATTTTGTCTACCGGGCGTAATAAATATTTTCTAATCTCTCAAAAACTAGTTCGTATTTTAGCATAAATAAAAACTTGTCCGTGTCCGAACACAATTCGCCGCTGTCAAAAAACCCATACTGTCAAATACTAGTCAAATAAAACCGGACAGAAAATGCAAATGATTTTAAACAACAGAAGTACATAAACAAAATAGCAATAAATACAAAACAAATTGTTAAATTGCATAAAATACATCAAACAAACTATCGCAATCATGGAGGATCAGGTATGTCCGCGCTGCAAGACGACCAAATATCGAAATCCATCGTTGAAGTTGATGGTAAACGTTTGCGGTCATACACTGTGCGAAAGTTGTGTGGATTTACTGTTTTTAAAAGGTAAACTAGTGGAATCACCATTAAAAAACCCAGACATATTCATAAATCACTATATTTAGGTGCCGGCGCCTGTCCCGAGTGCAATGTGCCGCTACGACGCAGTAATTTCCGCGTGCAGATGTTCGAGGATCCGATGGTCGAGAAAGAGGTAGACATTCGACGACGCATTTTACGTGATTTTAATAAAAAGGTGAAAAATAGAGGAATTTTATAAATTTGTGATTATTAAATTCAACTATTTTCATAGGAAGAAGACTTTGCCACTGTCGAAGAGTACGATGACTACTTGGAAGATATTGAGAATATTGTGTTGAATCTGTGCAACAACATTGATATAATAAATACAAATAAACGCATCGAGGTGTATAAGAAAGAGAACCGAGAGGTCATCATGAAGAACAAGAGTCGACTCGGTCGAGAGGAATACGAGCTAGAGATGGAAATCGAACGAGAAAAGTTCGAGGAAGAGCAGCGACGGAAAGAACTATTGGCTATAGAACAGGTATATGGAGTATCGAATGTTAATCCGTTGGGCTTGTTTTTAATTTTTGATTGTTATTTAGGAGAGTAAGAAAAAGAAACTGAAGGAAAAGGAAGCGCTTATCGATGAATTAATGTCAAGCTATGAGGACGCCTCGGCGATTGTCAGCGGTTACGCCAAACAGGCCGAAATCGATAGAGAGGAGGCTAAGATTGTGCCGGTCATAAAAGCGGTTAGTATAAAATATAATACTTATTTATATGAATATATATATCTATCAATAATATTATATATATATATATTTTAGAGTGAGTTCTCTACGGGTGTTAAATTCGGACAACAACAGTTTTTACCTGTACCGAAGCAAGAGGAAGGTCCAGCGTACTTTTATACGCCACCGGTCTTTATTCGCGACGGGCCAGCGGTACCGGACTACCGAGATATCGAGACCAAGGGTTACATGCGTTTCATGAGGTAATCGATCTTAGTTCTCAGCTTTATTAGAATATTTTATTGACTTTTTTTGTTTTAGACAAGAAAATCCTGCAGAACGATCAGGTGGATTCAAATCGGTTATTGCCTGCCAGCGTGCCATTCAGGAAGCATTACAAGGACTCTATCACGGCAGCTAAATTTAATGGTTATATTAGTTTGTTTTCTAATTTCCGTAAGATTATTTAGTTATTTTGTAAATAATAAAACATACTTTATAGTTTATATAACTAATTATTCTGCTTTGTTGTCGTTCAATGGTTTCCGTGTAGAACCAGCAAACAAAGCTGGATTTAGTCTATTAAATTCAGCCTTCATTGCGGGTACCCAGTCTCCACCTCGACGCTGAATGTCAAGCACCCGATAAGTAAGAGCTTGCTGCGCTACCCTCGCATCAGCAAGGCGGTCCTTCTGCATGAACTCGACGATTGACTTTGCCAGTTCTGGGCAAATATTATGAATGGTCATAATGGACGAATCGAATCCAAGGGCTAGTGCACCGCTGAGAACTGTGGCTGCACCCAAGAAAACACTGCGACCAGGTTTTAAACACGCCGTACCTTGGTCTAAATCACCAGACGTGTACTTTAGTCCTACAAAATTTGACACAGTTTCTTCGACCATATTTAGGAAGCGTGGCATGTTAACTGGAAAATACCAGCTAATAACTATTTTAGAATATATAACTTGGTTAGTGCTTACGATTCACAGTTGTCATTTTTGGAATGTGATAGTATAATACGGGCACATTCGGGCAGAACGATGAGACGTCGGATATGTATTGCACTAGATCTTCCTCCGTTTTAGGCTTGAAGTACAGCTCCGGTAGACACAGGACAGCGTCCACATCCAATTGTGCCGCATGCAACGCCTAGTTTAAGGTTATTATATAATACATATATTTATTTAAAATGCGTCGAATTGATATTACCAAATCACAAACGTCCACAAAGGGCGCTCCACCGATTTGTACCATCAACGTTAGTCCAAATTTCCGACAAGCCAATTGCCATCTTTCCGCATTCATTTTTCGTTCGCTTACATTAAGACTCATGCCTTCTCCAGATGTACCATTCACCAGAACACCCATGACATTGTTTTGCTTCAGATGCTTTGCATATGCATCAATGTTTTCGTAATTAACGGTTCTGCAATACGTAAACGTGTATAAATTGCATTATAAACAAGAATATAGTTAGTACTTACCCATCTGGATAGAATGCCGTAAAAACTGGTGCCATCAAGCCCTTGAATTTGAATTCCACGTTAACCATTATAAATGTGCTTTAATATAAATATGTAAAATAGACAAGCAAAGATTCACGACTAAAGACCATATTTATAATTAGCTATAATTTTAAAACGAGAATAATCTTCTTCTATACGCAGATTAGATAAGTAAAGTTGCAGAGGTGAGGAACGAAGCGCAAAGCGTGTCTTTGATTGCCGATTTGTTACAGTAAAACCTTGGCTTGCATAATAAAAGAGAAGAATTTAGATAATTTGAAAATATTTTTTTGACGAGTAAATTTTGCATTCTTCTTTGATAATTCAATAATCCCACAAGAAATAGTTTCTGCATTTTGCTGCTTAAGGGGATTTTTTTAATCATAACATCTCTCGGAACTTTTGTGTATCGTAAATGTTCCGTTTGCGGCCTTAGTGATGCACCACATCTCTTACGGAAAATACTCCAGTGTGGTACACGAAGGTAATATACGCTCGTGAACGGACTATCGTTGGCAGCAACGCAGAACATAGAACGCACGGCTCCTTTCCGTTTCCGTTTGTGTACACACTACACTCTGTTACGTACGACTCTACTGTGCAGTAATAATTATAAGTCTTTATAATCAATAAATGATCGAAATATATGTTTCATCAGGTTTTGTTTTCCACCTCGATATACGGCACTCAGGAGCTAGCTTTAACTAACTAACTACTAATATACTAACTAACTATATTTGGGAGCACTAATAATTTATAGTTTCGTTTTCAACGCAATGAGAGTTGTGCTGATCATTTTTCGTGTCACCACATTATCTGTACTCTGATGTTTAAAAATCAATGAAACTAGTCTTGTTCCTGTTTCGTCCATAAATTCAGTTTCTTCTGACAATGTCGTTGAACTCTATTCTTCAACTTTAAAAAGGAAAATGGATTCAATGAGTACAACGACAGCTAAAAAAGTTCGTGTCGATGATCCAATCCGAACGACACCTAAACGCAGCGTTTCAGCCAAGATAAACTGCAGACCTCCACGTATTACCCAGATTAATTTTGACATGGCAAAACCATCTGGTGCATCATTCAGGTTTGAGTACCATTTCTGCTGCCCCTCGTACGGTTTTGGAGGCGATTGCTGCTCGTGGATGGATGTCTGTTTCCCGATTGGCCCCACATATTGTTCCTGAAGATGTGAAATGGCATGTATGTTCCATAACAAACAACAGCGATGTAATTTGTTCGGACATCACACCCAACAAATTTGGTAGCACTCCGAGTTACCGCACATTTAAGATTGGAATCCCTGCAAATCTGACAAATCTGGCCTGATGGAACAAGGCGTCAGAGTGTTACAGTGCAGCAATAAAACGCTGTGTAACTAACAATGCCAAAAAGGTTGCTTTTGCTAATTTTAAACATGACGGATCTACCGATTGTGATACTGACGATGCTATTGCTGACTTCCCACCTGACGACACCAGCAATGGTGATACTGACGTCATCAACGATGCTGGACCCACTACTTCCGTGACAAGGACGACAAACAAACTCTAATTGTAATAATAATTTATTTTCTTGTTTGTCTTTTTATTAACAGAATGGTAGAGGGCTGAGATCGAAGACCAGGGACTTTTTATTGGCATCTAGTGCCTGCAACTACGACGTTGTTGCACTGACGGAAACATGGCTTGTCCCAGCTATATATGACCATGTGTTGTTTGAACAGAATTTCATTGTGTATAGATGTGATAAATCACTGCTTAATAGTACTAGAGAAAGGGTGGTGGTGTTCTGTTGGCAGTACGTTCTGGACTTAGTATTAGTGAGCGTATAAACGTTCCTGACACTGATGGAGTAGAGATAGTATTTGTCCGACTGGCTGTAGAAGACAATAATATTTATTTATGTTGCTTGTACATTC
>JANSTU010051531.1:0-20842 GCA_027564075.1 Bolitophila hybrida
GGCAATGCTGGTCTACCTTAATCCAATTCAATTCAATTTGATTTGGCACGTTCTTTTTGATTTATATTCAGCAGAAATTTGAAGAAAAAAAACTATTATATAGAATAATGAACATTAACGATGCGCGCGATACACGGTCGCTTGGGTCGCTAACGAAACGACGTGTTCATCTTTGCATCTCAGAAATGGACTTAGAGCGTTGTGCATATATGTATGTATGTGTTTGTTCGAGCGCAAATGATGACTTTACTTTTTGTCATTCTGAGAACGCGAGGTTTGTTATCGAAATATGAATATAAGATAAATCATGTCGTGTATACTACATATACACATAACTCTCATCGAATGAGTCAGTATATATATTTATATATGTATATAATATATATACATTGTAAATGGATAAGAAACATATGCAGAGGAATCTTCAAGAAATACTACCACTCCTGTGTGTGTTTGTATGTATATTTTTAGTATGTAGATGCAGATCAGTGTATGCGAGTCAGAGTATAAAGCACCAATTTATCATGTGTATTATTTTGATGGATTCCTGTTTAAGATTGATTTGCAAAACATTTAAGCAAAAATCTTTTTTTGTTTTCCATATGTCAAGCGATTTATCGTCACATAAACATAAAATAGAAATTGTGAATGTAATATGAGAAGTTGATTCGAGCTCAAGAAACGGCATAAACTCATAAATTTGCAGTGTGATTGCTGTTGCTTACTTTTTTGCATCTTTACTTTATTTTTTATTATCTTGTTATTGGCTTATATAGGAAATATGAACCATAACGTCAGAATTAAAAAAAACATCTGAAAGTGCAATTGAAAGGCATAAGAGTCTAAATAAATAGTTCACACGTTTTATTTAAATCTTAATTAACATAAATGACATGACATGACATAAGAAATTTTGTTTTGTTTAAAAAAATACAATATTGTGTGATATTTCTAATGTTTAAAAATATGAATATGTATGTTTAAACATCATTAAATCTGGTAACTCTCGTTATCAAATTGATTTTTTGAGATTATCCTCTTTTATTGGTCTAAACAATTTTTTAAAAAAATCATTTTTTAAATAATTTGTATCAAACATTTAGATTAGAAATAATAAGGGACTATTTTACATCTTTAGTTTGTAGTTGTATAAATCAATTAATCTAATATACAGGAGTAAAAATAAATTTTCGAATACATATGAGGAGTAAATTAGATAAATATTCATATAATTATTTCGGAAATCTAAATGAAAATATGCATTTGCCTATAAAGATAAAAACACTTATATTAGATTTAGCTTTTTTTAGGAATGAAACAATATCCTATAGACCATAATCCCGCGTTGAAAAAAAAAACACACACACAAAATTGTAAAGACTTGCCGCACACTTGGACTTCACTATTCTTATAAAACTTAAAGAATTGGCGCAAATACCCGTACCATTTTGGGGTCTTTAATTTTAAAAAAGGGTAAGGGTAAAATTGTAATCTCATGTGGTGCAATGTAGATCCCCGGATGCATTAAAGGGTTCACACTACTGGTCAGGTCATGCTAATATGCAAAAATCCACGATATGGTTTTGAAAGACCCCAAAGTGAAAGCATGAAGCATTTCATATGGCAGTGTGTACAATATCACACACGACTCTTTGGGTATGAAGAAGCTCTTCAGTTTACATCTGTTGTGTGATTTATGAGTCCCAAAACCAAAACCCTAAAATAATACGTTTGTTTTCGCGACTTGAAGGGTAGACGGATTATATGATAGGTATTTAAATTAATTATTGATTGATACTCCATAATCCCCACATTAACCCAATAAACTCACTCAAAAATGATATATACTTATATAATTATATATTATACGAGTACTATATAAGTTATACTTTTTTTATTAAACGGGATTTAATACACGGAATTTTGAAACAGGAATATAACCTTAAATCTAGGCTCCAATTGTGGTCCCCCAAAATTCACAAATCGCCCTTTTTGGCGTCAATTATAATGATAAAGCTTATTACTAAGTGAAGATAGGAGTCGTTCCAACTATGTTAGACATCCACCTCTCAAATAGTGACTGTATATATCGTTGACATGTTTACAAATACATACATATAGTGGTGTAAATTATAAACAATATGTGGATATTGTGTCCGATCAGGGACGTCTACCCAAGCATCTAATTATGAGTTATTACACTTCAGGACACATGTGTCTCCAATTCGTGTATACACAGGACCATTCGTCTCGCGATGTTGTAAAATCAAAGAAGCTAGAAAAGCGATTAAAAGATTTGGCCATACTATTCATTTGCTCTATTTGTCCATAGGAAGTCAAGCTCACGCAAAACTCGAGTTGAAACTTTTATGTGAACAAGTGACAACAAATTAGGCGTGTCTGACAGCAAGTCGAAAATGAAGAGCATTCCGGAATTGTTTCGTTGCTCTGAAACGGACTGCAACGACAAGATCATACAGTTGACCTCTCTTACCACAGCCCGGCGCAATGCATACAGAATAAACTTATTTTGTAAAGACTCTAAACTATTAGAATGCACTTCTCCATTATTTAACATAAATAAATAAATATAATTTAATGTAATATATATAAATATAATATAATAAATAAATATACATCAAATAATTAGAAAAAGAGTGCTAATAAAAACAAAATTGGAGCGTTATCAACAACTACAAATATTTTGTTTAAATTTTCCGTCTCTTTATAAAACATCTGTTTTATATGTATTTTATGCACCGACTGTTATTATAGTCATGTTTAAGTTAAAAAAATGAATTTGTAAAAAATACAAACAAAATTGGTAATTTTTACAAAATTTTAGTATTTGTATTTGTCAAAAGCTATATTATATTTTTACAGCACATTTTGGGACAACCTTCACTGATCACACTTCAACCAACTTCTTGTACAAATAAACAAACATTATTATTGCATGCTAACGTAAAGCTGCCTATTTTAATATATTTCATTATTCTATAAATAAAACAATATTATTCCAGTTCACATTACAGTAGAATATACTAGATGTATAGCGACACTTTAGAAAATGCTTAATAGTAGATATATTTCTGTGCGTGATGTCATTTCGTATATAATATACTTTTGGCTTAGACGGTATGTAATCAATGAGCAAATGAAAACGTGTACTCTTATAACGCTAACATATATATACATTAAACACACCATTGAGATACGTTTATATAAAATCCATTGTACGTTATTATTTAAAAAAAATACTACATAATAGCTACATAGAGCTTAAGTACATTAACGAAAACCCACCACATTTTCAGTCGTTTAGACGGGCGCGAACACGCAAGACGACCGACTAAAGACAAACCAAAACACAAAGCCAACAAAACGTGAGTGCAGAGTTCCTTACCAATACTCGCATATATACAGACAGAGCTCAAAAAGTAGTGTTGATTGATAACTTGAACAAATCATTTGCCTTTGCTGCTTGCTCAATGCTCTCGCGCTCATACTTACGCACGTATTTGTTTTGTATAAAAAAAAAATATATATATATGGGATATATACACAAGAATGTACGTGATTGTCGACTCTGCACACAGAACCAATCCCAGGTATAACCTTGATCTTGGTCAAGAAACTTTGATTTGGATAAACATGATTGTAATCGTTATCGTATAAGCGTATATGTCTGTGTTCGTGCGATTGTATAAGTGTGCATGCGTTCAAAGAGTGATATATACATTTACATTATATATAGTCACACACACACGCACATTAAGAAACTAACAGAAAAAGATGTGGGAAGAATGTTTGTACTTACTAGACTATTCTTTGAATATAGTGGAAGTGTTAATTTAAACAAAACACAAATACAAAACCTATGAAAAATCTGTTCTTTGTTTGCAAAAGCTCCATGTTATATAGACAATATAAAATTTGGAAATTCACGAATTCAGTATATCCCCTCTTAATTGCATACAGTTTTTGAGTATAGTCATCGCGAATTGCGCTAAATTCAAAAGTACCCGAGCATTCGGTCCACATTTTATACGTATGAATTTATTTATCTGCGCAGTTTTATATACTTACTATAATACGATCAACGTCGATGACTCATTTGTTTGTGATCACGATAAATGTTGATTTTTCGCGATTTAAGTACCGCGAGTTGGTACATAAACAGACAAGAAAAGGCAGTAAGTATTTCTTCGTGTTTATACATATATATATATATATGTTGTATATCTTAACGCACTCTAATATTTACGAGAGCTCGCGCATAGTTTTAATAATTTCAGTGTTTGAACAAGAAACATTCAAAGAGCACAGAGATATGCTAAGTGCTCATGCGCACTGGAGGTATTGATTGTAGATATGTCTGACCTTAAAACAAAGAATGTTATTGCTGCTTGAGTGTATGGTTTTGTGTATTGTGAAAAACAGACAGTTTTTTTTTTAAAGCCCGTGAAAGCTTATTTATCGGGAAAATGATCAAAATAAAAAGATACAACTTTTAAACATTACAATTTACAATAAAATTACAATATTATGATAAAATAAATAATAAGATTTTAATATTTATTGTATTAATTTTAAATAGGAATGAACAATTTTAAAAAAATAAAATTCGAATTTAAAAAATAGAGTATATAGTAAGTATATATTAAACTAATAAAAATATTTTTATTCCAGAAAATAATAAGATATTTCCAAAATAATGACTTGCCTTCAAACAAACACTTTTAATTTGAAATCCAGAACGTGCCCTGTCTCTTAAGTCTGTTTGTTGTCATCTTATGTTAACGCGCGATCGTCCGTGCGCGACTTTAATATAATAATTATATAGATAAAGATATAGGCGTTGGATTCAATTTTTTATGATTGTCCGCTTATTTTTTTTTTTTTGAACGCCCACTTTGCAAACAGAAAACGTAATCAACAAATCATATATGCTTTCTATACATACAGATTTTATATAAGCTGTATTTACGCACACACACTGATATCATATATAAAGAGGCATAATAGTTGCTGACGTTCCCGTTATTAGACGCAAAACAGTCAAGATTAAACCAGACACGCATTTAAACAAATACATACATAAAAAACGCGCAGCGTCGCGCGTCTGCGAACAACATAAATTACAATATTAATAAATCATTGGACTGATAACAATTGATTGTGCGGAAATTATTATGCGTTTTTGCGAGATGCTATCATCTTGGCTATATGTGTGGTGGCAAAAAGGAAATGAAAGGCGCAACATACACACACACACACACACAAATTATATGTAAATACAATGTAATGTTTGGCTGATGAATATATACACAATAAAATAGAAACAACTTGTTTCCTGGCCGATATGTTAATGCGAGTGTGTCTGCGCGTATAATACAAAAGTGTTTATAAATTTTATATATAAGTTATTTGTATTGTCTTCGCTGTACGGCACACCTTTGTATACGGTTATTTCGTTAATTGGTCAATTGGATAAGATTGGAGAACATTCGCCGTTTGGGATGGAGAGCTTCTGTTGTTCAGTCGAGTAGGCGCGCGTGTAAAAGTAATTTAAGAGCGTGACTCAATGGAAATTGAATTCAAACTGGTATGAACAAACATGTGGTGTGTAATTTGATTTTTTTTTTTAATAAAAACTTATAGGAATACAATCATTTATAACAATTTTATTATATGATAAAATGTATACGTGTCACTCACATCATTGAATTATCTAAGATTATGAAATCTTGAATGTATATATACGATGAAAATATATCTACAGATTTACTATAGACAGAGTATGTGCTAAACAAAGCAGTTTTTGTACTCCTTATCGTTGAATTATCACTTTACAGTTCTGTTGTGGTTAAATACGCAGAAAGTATAAAAATCATATATCATTATAATGTTTCCGTATAATGATGAGATCATGAGAAATTTAAATGATATTTTTTATTATACATATAGAATGTATTTTAATATATTTTCAGAATGATCGCAAATAAACTATTCCAAAGCTTATATTTTCATTGTCAATATCTAAATCTTAATTGAAATTACTGAAAAGAAATAGTATAAACTGATACATGTATTGCAAATATCAGATTTTAAAAGTCAATCCATAACTTTGAAGCAAAGTGATTTTAAAATTTAATTTAATACAAAGTATAATACATATAAATGTTTAAAGATATTTACAATATGTTATAATATTATAAGAAATTATCAAAGTACCATCCACTTTGAATATGCTGATATAAATAGAAAATAAATATAATATATAAATAAATAATAATAAATTAAATAAATATATAAATATCCAAAGACCCATTCAGCAAAAACTCTGCATTTGACATGACAATCTTTATGAACTTTTCTATTATTTAAGCTTTACCATCCTGAATGAATATTGATACTGGATGATTATATCTCATTTCGTTGGATATATTTGATCAATATGTTATTTTTATTTGCATCATCGTACATATGAAGAAAATACCAGACCAAGTCTCTTATATCATTTATAAATGTTTTTTTACCGACATTTCATATTCGGAAAAGGCTAAAAATTGACAATTTGCACAAATTACCGACCAAAAAAGGATAAAAAAATAAATACGAAATACGAATATAAAGATTTTTAACGAAATATCTGATATACCTGAATCCCATCTAATATCCAAATGCTCTCAATCCACAGATAAGGTAAGGTTATGAACATCTATGCCATGCTATTTTTTTTTACAGAAAGGTAATAAAATACCATTCTATAGTAAAAAGTATTTGAACTAATAAAAAACTAAACTAAACAAAAAATATATCTAGACTTTGAGTTCAAAATGAAATAAATAAATAATTGTTTAGCTTATCATATATAATTTTCAAAATTTTATTTTTTTGATAATTTTTGTATTTGAAGCTTTAATAAATTTAAAGATTTCTTTGAAGATTCATAGTTCTTTTAATAGAAAATCTAGAAAAATCTTTATCATTTTTTTTTTGAAAATCATAAATGTACATCAGTCATCATTAATTTTAATTTGATGAATATAGACTCGTTTAAGGTCCAGCAGAGCAGCCTGCTTAATAGCACAAGTAAATCATGATATAAAGGATTTTTATAAGAAAAATCTGGGTCATTAGAAAGGATGATCTACATCTAAAATTAAAATACACCTAATAAATATGTAACTATATAATATTAAAAATATATTTCCTTCATTAAAATATGTACATAAGAGAACAAACAATCTCTATACAAAAAACATGTAGTGTCTAAAATTTCTGAATAAAAACCAAACATAATCAAAACAACAAAACCTATGACGCTTTGTTTTTTAAAGTAAATATATGTACATAATATGTATATAAAAATGTTCAAGCGCGTTCAATTACCTGCGAACTTCCTGTCAGCTTATTGGTGCACTGCAAGAAAAACTGCAGTTTTCTTTGTGTTCTCTGCGCCTCTTCCCGAAATCGCTGGCATGTGTCCAATTGTGTCCTACACTTCTTGCACACGACCGCCGGTAAGCCGTCACTCGGTGACACCTGCATTAACACAAAAAAAATACATAACATGTTATTAAATTACTGGTATAGGCTATTTGCGAAATTATGTATTTTAAAGCTATATATCTATATATAATAATATTCAATGCTGCACATAAATTATGTGAACAAAAGTATATATATATAATGTTATTAATATCGTCTTTACTTTCTATGAAACTATACAAAGATGATGCTTATTATTTATGATTAAAATACACACGTATAGGTGCATAATCTGAATAAATAATATTTAAATAAGTGTGCATGTGTTCAGGTACTGTATATATATATATATATATATATGTGTATACTAATATTTTGTATATTATAGTAAACAATTCGCCCGTTAAGTATTCAATTTTCGCCTTTGTTTTCCATTGTGTATAATATTTATTTCGGTGTTGTGAAAGACACAATTCTGTGCTCTTTTTATTCAATGTGGTTTTTGTGCTGATGTCGGTACATTTCAAAACTGGCAAAGCATCACACATGTATATACAGTTTTCTGAGACTATATATAGTGTATATGTGTATGTGTGTATTTGTGGTGAATGAATGGGGCAAATTAAGCGCATACGGATGTTTCATAATTTTGCGAGCTTGCAAGTTATTGGCACACAAAGGTTTATCCGATAAAGATATCGCGTATTTATAATTTTATTTGCGCAACTCATTGATTTAAGAAAAATAAACACACACACATAGACATTCTATGAATATGAATCGAGATTACGTCGCTGTGTGAAAACCAATCGATTACCCTTATTACTATCGGCCAGAATGCCTGAACAATACATATATAAGTCTTCACCTGTACAAACCGACAGACCCCCCGTGGGCTTTCTTTACGCGTGAGAATTTCTGTTTCCGATTTTCAAAACTAATTACAAATTGCACAATGTAATTATGCCGCAACTGTGTTAATTCAAACAATCGCAGATTAATGGGGGCCGTCTTATGTAATATTAAAGTGTGCTGTTTGTGTGTGTATGCCTTCTGATTTAGCAATTGCCAAAATTTAGATGTGCGCACACATATACGTACACGAAATAACCAGTTTTGTATATTACTATGTATAAGTGTGTGTTTGAGAATGTGCGTGTTGATAAATTTCATCGCGTACAGATTAAAGTTCAATAGCATAGCATATCCGGATCGAATTCTCTCGCCACAGCCGCCAAATATATACCATTATCCAAATTAGCCAATAATGTATCGACTGGTGTGTGTGCAATGTTCGACTAAAAATTACAAATTGAATTTGCGAGTACGGAAACATATAAAATATAATATATTATACACAAACAAATTACATATTATATTTATATACGTATATGTAACGGTATCTATATTATGTCTGATCCGTTTTCATTAATCACAATTTAAATGAACGCCTTTCTCACACATTCTTTCTTTTTGAGATACAATACTTATATTATTTTGCTTAAATTATACTCGTTTATTTAAATTAAAATGCAAAGTAATGCCAATTTGTCTTATTGAATTTTCTTGAATCAAAAATAAAACTAAATATTGCATTTTGAATTAGCAAATTAATAATAAGATTGTGAAAATATGGGTTATGATTCACACCAGTCTATATAGATTTCGTTATAAGTTATTAAGTTTATTTGTATAACCTTGCAACGATACTTATCACACTCGTTTTAATCAGTTGCTGATAACTTGGGAAATGTATATTAGTCATTTGGCAAAACCCAAAATAATTTAACATTTATTACAAGAAAATTATTAAATATATATATATACAGCTATTAATTAATATGACGTTCGAGTGAAATTCAGCTTGCGCAATATGTTTTTGATTGAGAACATACATATTTGAAGGTATTTGAAGACAACAGTAAGCCAAAATGACCTAGATTTGCGAATGTAGAATAAAATGGTGTTAGGGTCATCAGTTCATTATTATGCTTTGGACAGATTCGAAAAGTACGTTTAAAGATGCATCTTTCAGCAGTATGAAACACTGTATCAAACTGTTTAAAAATAGGTCTGTGACCAATGTTTTGCAATTTTCAGAAAATAGTGTGAATCCTAGTCCTTTTTATATAAAAAACGAGAAAAAAGAGAAATATAAATATAAAATAATAATAATCGTTCGGTGTTGTGTTCCATCAAGACAACGCAAGGCCTCATACGTCATTTGTAACCGGCCACAAGCTTCGGGAGCTTGGTTGGGAGGTTTTAAGGAATTTAACATATAGTCCGGACAGGACATCGCGCCATGTAATCACATGTCGATCGTGCTTGCCAATGTTAGGTTGACCAAAAGTTGCAGAATATATATATTTTTTAAATTGTCTTTTGACATTTGTTGCCTCCGCATTGTAGTTTATCAGAATTTTTGGAAAAAAAGGAAACACTGCCTTATTAAAATAAAATGCAATGCGGAGGCGATCATTTTTATTTTGCAACTTTTGGGGACTACCTTAAGGAAAATTTTGCTTTTCAAAAAAATCTTATACAAACCGTTTTTTTTTCAGTTTTATTTTGCAACTTTGGGGCCTACCTTAAGGAAAATTTTGCTTTTCAAAAAAATCTTATACAAACCGTTTTATAAGCCACCCACCCTAGCGTGTATGGAATAATGTTACGGGAACTGAAATGTATTCTTTTTTGGAGTAGCTTTTACGTTTTATACGTTTTGACGATTACATATACGCCAGCCCTCAGAAAAACTAACCATGCCAATGATAGAAGTGCCATTTTCTTAATCGAAAGTTAATATGAAAGGCCAATAACAGAAGTGGTAACTGAGGACGATCAACGAGGGTTATCCGGATGGCAACCGAGGTGGCAACACATTAAAGACGAAAAATTTGAAAAACGGTTACTAAAAATGTACATGTATTTTTTGTAATTTTCGACTTTATATTGATATTATATTGTCAAGTTCATATAAATATCATATAATTTATATATTTTTTTTATTTCAAATGACTTGAACGTGCTCCTTATTTTATGTAGATTCATAATACGGAGGAATGGAAAGTCTATTGAATTAACAAAAAATGAGAAACCAACTAGAGCACTAATTAATTGCAAAAAAAGCAATAGTTTATTATCTTTTTATATTTTAGAGACAATAAATTTATATAAATTATAAAATAAAATTATACATTTCTAAATCATTCTAAATTTGACAAATGGTGGTAAATTTCGAAAATTTTGTTCTTATTTTATATGATTGTTGTGATATTATGATGAACATCATAACAATTGTTTCATACATCAACAAAATCAAAAACTAATTACTACATCTAAAGAGCGTGTAAATAAAACATCCCATTAAATATCATATAATAATTACCGCAGAACAAACTAAATGGATGCGTACTTGCTTATTTTCAATAGATGACTAATTATGTATTAATACGATGAAATTTGAAATTATTGAGCAACTTTTAAATTATATAAATGGCCACCAAAATAGATATGACAATGCATCGTCATTAGTTCATAATTATGCTATATACATATTATATATGCCTATAAACAATATATACTTTACGTTATAGTAGATTGGTACAAGCGTTTGCTGATTGGGCAAGATCTGATTATAGAATTATCGCTATGCATATTTAACGTTTATGAATGTATATATGTGTATGTATATATCATTCGAGACATATGTGTGTTGTGTATGAATCATAGAAATATATGCTTTATAGCGGTTACTTGTATATATAATATAAAGTATATAAGCATGTACTTATTACTGACTTAGGTTAAGCCGTGTGCGCGCGCAGCATGCCTGCGATGACGAAATTGAGATCAGATTTGTAATAAATGCGCGGTATGCCTGTGTGAGTGCGCACATCGAGAGAGGCTGTGTATATTTTAAGAAGTCAGAGCTGTATTGGTGATCGTGTATGTTGCAAATCTGAAATTGTAGTTGTGTGCGTAAGTGCACAGCGGCGCATTGCACAAATACGTTGACGCAGCAATACACAAGATAATATAATATAGTATAAAGGCGACGCGGCACACATATAAACTGGCAAAAAGACTTATTAATAAAGATAATTATTTTAAGACTGAAATAGAGGAGCGCGCACGCGCAGAGGTGCAAAACATTATGTGCGCAGCTGTGGGTGTAATTCACTAGAGTATATGCCTCCTTAATTTAATATTATAATACTATATGAGATGATTAATAGGTTGAGTGAGTGTATATGCGGGTAAAATATAAAATTTATGCAAAATGGCAATGGTTTTACCGGTATAAGATTATTTCGTGATCTACCAGAAAAATAGGGTGGGAGTGTTCTTATATTGTTTTATTTACACATAATTATGAAATTAAATTGGAAGAGTGAGTTGATATGGATATATGATTTCAAAAACATTCTAAAAGTATAAAAACAAACAATAGATAAAATTATTAAACTTAAAATATAATATATATAATATATTTCAACTTTCAATTAATATCATCATTTTAACTAACCAGACCATATAGAAAATATTGAACAATCTAGTACTTATAACTATTCGAAATCTTGTATATTGATTGAATCTATGACATGTATAAAATACAGAAACCTTTAAATTATTCCATTACTTTTTGCATAGATAGTATATTATTATCAATATTCCAAGTGAAGTCAATGGAACATTTGTGTACACATTCAAATCTTTACGATGTATCTTGAATTTACTATACATAGACATTGTACACATATAAACGTAAATAAACAGACACACAGACAGAAATAATAAAATGTAATTTTCTGCACACACAAACGAGCGACACCATATTTGGCTAGAATTATCAATTTGAAACAACGTCGATCGTGCATTTCGATATGTTTATATTATATATTATGTGTAATTGTGTATATGTACTTGCGAAAGTACACATATACTTAGTTACGTACCTACAAATATATACATACATACAATCATTGCTCATGTATGTATACATTTTATTATTAAAACGTTATGTGTATTAAATTATATACTATATAAATATATTATATAAAAATAAAACAAGTGAACAAATTGTAATAGTGTGTGTATGTACATTGATACGAGAATGCGTAGGTCGGCGAGCGAAGCCAAACAACTTTGCAGAACTAAAATAGTGATCTCATATAGCGAGAAAGTTCCATTTTGACAGGGTGATAAGGTACAGGTAATTATTTGCGCATATACATACACATAATCTGAGTGTATACGTGAGCACATGTGTAGATCGAGCACTGTTAATGATCATTATAAAGTGTGTATAAGTGTGTGTGTGTTTAATGTCTGTCAGTGTTTCGCGTATATGTATGCGTACGATCGCGATTATAGTTATATAGTGATTTGACGGAACGTGAACATTTCGCGCGCAACTGCGGCAATCGTGCGCGCAGCTGGGTTATTCGTTAAAATGTTTTTCACGACATTTGGGCAACGAAACGTGAACGAAATATCGCAATTAATTATAATGAGTAATTTAAAAAAAATAAAGTTATCTGTAAAAATATGGGCAATGCGATATATAATTGCGGTTGAGGATTATAGACAAGAGACAAGAGACAATGAAAAATAAAGATTTGTGTCTGTGATAAGAAATGTTGAAATAATGAATGGTATGATATGCCAATGTTTTTAATATACCAAAACGAAATGTAGATTTTTGTCATTAAATATCAAATTAAGACAACTATGTTGTTAACTATTATTGTTTTAGCAAATGTATATTTAAATAATAACAATTCTATTAAAAATTCTAAAATTGTTTCTGCCCATACATTTATATGTGTATAAAAGACTAAATTATTTTATATAGTATTAAATTAAATTTCATTTTTTTATTTGGTATTAGTGCAATTTATTATTAAAGTAGAGTTTTTGAAATGGCACTTCGACCACTTATGCCTTACCTCCACTACACACCACGAACCATTTACTGCATTTCACTTGTATACATGATGAAATTGTATGATTATTCTCCCTCTCGTAAAAAAATCCACGAAAACACATAGTAGTGGAGTTAAGGCATTAGAGACCGTACATTTTTTTAAATTTTCAAATTAAAATCACATTTCAACTTCATAAAAACATAATACCATTATTTATTAGAAGATTAGAAGCAGAAAAGTCTTTATATCTTATATTTTTTTAAACGCTCATTTATATGTGAATTTTTACAGGATTTTAATTCTGTTTCAATATTATTTAATATTATTTCCTGCTTCAGTTTCATTTCTCAATTTTTCCACATTTTGTCTTTTTTATCCTCGCAAATCATTTTTTGTTCTATTTTTTTTTATTTGATACATTATTGTCTTTTTTAGCCCAATATCCATTAGAATGATACTCTTTAATTTTTGATTCACAGCAATTGAAACATTTTAAATCGGGTAACGACATTTTTTTTAAATATATTTTTATCCAGCTCTGTAACTGGATTCATTTAATAAATATATTATTGAATTGACATTTATTGAAAAGAAGACTTTAGAAAAAAATGCTTATTTTAGAGACCTATAGTAAAAAATAGACCAATTCACAGTGTGAAAGCTGGTGTGAGTGGAGCAAAGCTGAGGCCACGAATTATCTTGAAATGTGGATGAACTTATTCATCCTATCTACGAAGAGCTCTCAAATTTGTAGGCGGGCACATTCAAAATTTAAACGAATCCTTGAATTCCACTGTATGGCTTGTAATCCAAAAACACATGAAATTTAGCCAAAAAAAGGATATTTCTCAAGTACCATGCAAGATGCTTGCGGATAACGTCGACGCACAACAGCTCTAGAGAGAAAATCGGCGAGAGTCTTTTTCCAGCAAAAAACAATAGACTCGAACAATTACATCAAAACGAGATAAATGAGGAAGCTGAAGGTTTACTTTATGGAGCAGAAATAGCTGATTAGCGCATTGTTATTGTAAAGTGTAAGTATAATCGAAAATTTAAAACTCCTTTAAAATCGATTTGCAAAATATAAAAATAACCTTTTCAGCAATAAATCAAATTAAATAATCTAATAAATATTCTGTGTTTTTTGTATGTTAAAAAGTGTAGCAGCAGTAAACGTTGTCCAAAAGAAATATAAATGTATATGGTGCATATCCTAACGCCCATGGCCCAAGTAAACATATTCCTGGACAAATACGTAAACATGCAGAAGTTACGAAGCATGTTTTCTTTGCTGACGGGACTAAAAGGACGACGTGTTTCAAGGACCTGCAGGTACAAAATATATACTATACGTTTTACGAGCTACCAATGACAGGCCAGATCTATTCTTTGTGCGGCTCGTATTTCCGGACGTTTTGTTATATATATGCACACATACAGATGCCTTTTGTGTTGTTTTTTTTGAAGAAATGTATGTGTGTATGCGTGTTTACCTTCGTCGTATATTGATCTATAATATACATAAATGCATTATTTTGTGTGCATATATTAGCACAAGGTTTTGAGCCCCCTCAATAAATGGAAGCTGAGAGCCATAAAAAGGTTGCACTGTAGGCAAACAACAAAAAACACACAACTCTCAGAAGTTTTATTTAATTTATTTTCTGAGATTTGAAGATTTATTATTTTATGAATGATTAACGAACACATTCAAAAATCAGCGATGACGTCAAACAAACTCTCATCAAGAAAAAAAAGCGTGCGAAAAAAATCTCTTATCAGCACGCTAACCAAATATGGTAAACAATATATATTTTATGAATATCTTTCACACTAATGTTCACGCGTGTGTCTCAACTCATCAACAAAACGCCAATATTTACTCACCGCGAAGAAAAAAACGACACTACAAAGCATGAATCTTCCACATAAATTTAGAAAGACAACAAATCTGAAAAGTTCACGCATAAATTATTTCGAAAATGATAAAAAAAAATCAGACACGCCGCCGCGCCGCATCTTCGTCATATTTACAAAATTACCAAAATGAATCATCCTGTGAGCGTGCGTTTGTATATAATAAAAAAAAACATTCCATATGTCGATATAAATACAAACCTACTTACACTTATATGCCTGAGAAGCGTCTTGCGCATGCGATTGTACCAATTCGTGCCTAAAGTATTGAGCATTTTCTACGTTTGTTTCTTATCACATGGTTCTCATCACGCGACTTATCACGCAACACATACTCTCACACACACTTATACAGCTTCATCATACACAACCGCACAGTCAACCCAAACAGAAACAGTAGATACTAGAGAGGTACAAGACTCAAGAGAGACTCACACACCGCCTTCACAAGACGTTCTCTCGTACTCTGTAAACAGCGAGAACCAATCAAATCACCGCAGCGATAAGATATTGTCGTGTACGTGCACGGTATACATGTGTGGGATCTTACTTAACGCGCAATCCGCTTTCTTGTGTGATTCGTAGACGCGCGGAAACCATACAAAGGAAAACATATAAGAGTTTACGGCTTAAGTTGTAGTCAGTGGCGAACGCGCATAGTGTACATCGAGCGTATGCATAGGGGCAAATTGTTTGGATAAGAGATATACAGAATATATATATAGTATTTTCATATGAACACACTCACAAAGAGATTTTTCGACTGTGTTTTCCTTTTCTGATCTAAATAAGGAATGGTGTATCGTGTGCGCATGTTCTACACTACTAAGACTTATAAATTCATATAATGGTAAAATCTTGAGCATTTTTCAGAGGGTAAAAGATATACTTTACATTGAAAATCATCGAAATTTTATGTCAATTTTAATATGTATTTCTGTGCACAATGACGTCATAGATTCTTTATCTGCGGTTGTGGCGAAGATGAGGTTATACATTCATCATGATGCACACGGACACGCCAAACTTTTATCGTTTTATCGAGGATTTCAATCCCACTCACACGCACGTATATAGCTTTTAAGCCTGCGGTCGTATCATGAATTGGGCGCACAGAACCGCAAATATAAATCCGTATCGCACTCAAGAAATCAAAGCACGCACGCGCGTATGTGTGCGTGCATCTCAAAAGGCACGCACTATACTCTTATATACATTTTTGTTGTGTATAATATATTATATGGATAACCAAAAATCGCTGGCATAGCTCAGGCAAACGAGAATGTGCGCGATCGCGACTAGACATCATGAATCAGAAAGGCTTACGCTCTCGGACGTGGGTTGTCTTCTTAAAGAAAATCCATTTAATAAATACATATCAAAAACGATGATTAATCACTTTAGAGCGGTACGGCGAGCCATCAGACATCAAACGCACATAGTATTTTTTCTAATGTGCATCGCACGATATTTATTTATTGTAAATCAATATCATAAAATAATTTATACAAATTAATATACATATATAAATAATATAATAGTAAATTGGATTTGTACAAATAAGCGAATGATTTAATGGTCCATTTACATACGTGATTAATCTTTGGTGTATTGTATTTTTTTAGTCTTTCTTCTTTAAAAATAGTTTCAAGAGTGATGTATTGTGATCTGCGTGGACACTTGGTTAACACTTCAATATATTATACGATCTATATTTGGCTAAGTATTCTGGAAATGCGAAACTGACATCAGATTAATATAAGTACATCTACGTGGTGAAAGCTTTATCGGTATATTTAATAAATGTAATTTATTGCGAATTATAATCTATTCATTTCGCAATCAATATATTATCACAGTACTAAAAGTGAAACGTGCTGTAATTTGATATAACGATGACAATACAGAGAAAGGGATGTTTGAAATACGTCTGAAATTCAGATCTGGTCATAGTATAAAGTATATAATAATAACTCACAAAATGAATAAAACTATGATCAGGAAGCCAGCGTATCTTTGTTTGCAGATACCAAGCTGAGCGCCATTCCCAAGGAAATTTAGTTGGCCCGTCGTATTCGTGGTGAACACGCTTAATTTATATAGTGTAGATAAACTAATATGAATTGTTATTGTATTTTATAACTAAAACACAGGGATTTGAAATGAAGTGGAAAGATTTTTTTTCTTTTTAGGTCTTTTTTGGAAAATAAAAATTAAAGTAGAAAAATATAATTCAAGTTCCGCGAAACTAATCAATACATTTTACTTAGCCAAAATACAACATGTCGCGAAAACTTCATAATAAAATTATTAAATATTATACGACCTACATCCAAATTGTCATCAATGTTATGATAGCTCGTGAATGAGGTTGGCAACAGTATGGCACTTTTACTTTTTTTTGTAGGACGCTATTCTGAATGAATTTTTAATTCAAAGCCTGTAAATCTAAAAAAAAATCACAAACCTAAGTCCGGAAAATATAAGAAATAAAAAAAAAAAACGACTAAATTTTTATTTGGTCTTTTAGATTTTTTTTAAAAATACACTTTTCTTAAAAAAAATATCGGTATAGTTTAAAAAAAAGTTGTAGAGAAATTAATTCTAATTGTTATAAAAATCAGTCCAACAAATTATTTTAAATTTCAACTTCGAATTTTCGAAGTGTCGCTCCGGCATACAAAACTTGTTTTTAAACATGCAAATATACTTTTTAATTCATAATCTTGGAAAACCCAAATAACTGGGTGAATGAAGTTCAGCAACACATTTTATATAAGTAACAAACAAATGATTATAGGTAAAGCTGCTTTTTAAGTAATATTTGCCAAAATAATCATTTCCTTATTATTATTTTGTTAAGCCTGAAAGAAAAGTTTATCGAATGCAAGAAAAACAAGATTTTCGTCATTTCCTCTAAACGGAAAAACAAAAGAAAATATTGTAATTTCATAATTTAAAAAAAAATCACCTGATCGTATTATAGTTTGCTGACTTATTCTCCAAAATTGCTTATAGATGAGAACTTGATGATAGGCTTACATTAAAAATTATCAGTAATTGTTGAAATGAAATGAATTTTGGGATCCCTTTTTAAGCCAGGTTAAGAAGAAGCTTTATGTGACAGCGGAACGTTTAAATCTACCATATTATTATTATTGGCTCAGATGGGCCATAAAATCACAAATTAAAACTGGCGTAATAAATTATATGTACTTTTTGTATTAAAAACAGATTAACTTCTTAAAACACAACCCAATTTATCATATATATTTTACGCCGGGCTCGAAAAAACATTTGCGATCAAATGTAAATTTATAATAATTTAAAACATATTATTATGATTATTTTTTATTGGTTCAGTCATTTACAAAACTAAATCTCTCACCTAATCAATATAATCTCTATAATGAAATAGCACATAGCAAACAAATTAGCTTTATTTACACAATTTCACTTTCCTATCCAGTACACATAACACACACTCAAACACAAACATAATATAAATGCGCAATTGTTCAATTAAAATGAAATTAAATAATGCGCCTTATTATATAATTAGTGTTTGTAGGTTCGAAATGGTATTATTTGAATTACATATTTCTCGTTATATACAATAATTATCGATAACAGAACACGTAGTACAAACAATATACAATGAAATGGTGTTTGTTATATATATATAGTACATATAATTTTATGATATTATTACCATCAAGTAAATAATATATATGTGTGGTAAAAAGTTTACTGGTATATAACCATAGAAATAGAATTTACAAAGAAACTGAAATAAAACAAAGTGTGTTTGAAATTACATAAAGAAAAATCATTTAATTCACTTCATGCAACATTTATAAGTCAAAGTCTACCGCGCGGCATCTACCTTCTGCCATATACAAATTGTAGATGTGCGCATTTATATATGTATATTGTTATATACTCTTATATATATGTAATTGTGTGTATATACCATATACAAAACTATCAACATAATGGTTGAGTTGTTTCGGTTGTACTTATGCGCACCAGAGGCCTCGTGCACGTACAAAGAATAAATTCTACAAAAAAAAACACAAGAATTACTATCAGAGAAATCAATCAGAGACTACACGAAATTTGTGTAACGTTTTCTTTATTATATGCTAAATAACTTTATTTTATTCATTACATGTTTATGTTGGGCACATAGAATATACAATATATGAGTATAGTAGAGGGTCCGGCGCAGTGCATAAAGGTGTGTGTGTGTGTGTGTGTGTGCATGCAACGAGCATGGATCAAGTGTTTTGATATCACAGTGGTTTCTTCGTTTAGCTGGTAAGTAGCTCTGAATCTGCATTTCGTATGTCTTTTAAAATACAATGCAAACGCATTCCAAAGGTATACACCGACACACATACACACACAGTACATGTGCGGAATCGCTCAATCGTTTGTTTCTAAAGCTTGTCGTCAAGGATGTCACATAGAACAATAATGATTACGTACAGTGGCGGCATTCAAGACGAGCAGATTGCTCAAAATCGTATGAAAGGTGCGTTTGACAGTATGTGTTGTTGATCCATTACACGTTATAAAATAAATGGCCTTTGGGCGCTTGAGCGCGTTGAGCGCACTTAGACAACTTGATTGTAATTGTATAGAAATTAAAATCGCTATAGCGTAATACGTAGAGGCAATTCGCTGATGATGGACATAATGGTTGTGCGAGAGCAATAATTCAATTGATATTTAAGTACAATAATTTATAATTATGTATTTTTGCTGCTCGTTTGAAAGACATTAAATGGAAGTAAATGGACATTGACATCTGGATTTGTTATTAATTCGTATAATAATGATAACTAAGAAAACATAAATAAATGATTAATATAATATAAGAAATATTATCAACCGTGAAGCCAATATCTCAACTAATAATTTATGTCCATTTAAAATCAGTGACCACTGACCATTTATCATATCCGGTAACTACTCTCGGACACAGGTAAAAAGGTTTATTATACAATTAAAATCTAATTTATTTATTTTTTTGTAAATTTTTCCCTGGAGCAAAACTGGGAGAAAAATGTTTTGATAAAAGAACGGCCATGACCCTATTGAGATTGTTGGGAATCGTAAAAAGGTCAAGGTATGTTTTGTATACTTAAATTAAAAAAATACAAACAAAGATCAACACCATCTTGTTATAAACAATTAAAATAAACATCGTGATTTTGATTGATATGTGCTAATGTTTTTTACACCTTAATCAATCACATTGGGTCCTTTAATCCCTTGTGGGACATAGGGCCAGTGTGCGATGCCGCATATCGGATTCATTGACCATTAAGGGTTCACACGACTGGTCAGGTCATGCTAATGTGCTGGTTGTGCTGTGCTACTCCTATTGGAGCTACTGTGCTCTAACATTAACAACACATCCCCGATGGTTAGGAGTCTTAATTTGCCCTGACGCGACTCTAACAACTTTGCAGGGCAAATGCGCA
>JANSTU010051542.1:0-20842 GCA_027564075.1 Bolitophila hybrida
AATTACGACTCCACCATTGCTAGCCATACGCACATTACGAATTGGGATATCGGCAGGATTAATGGCGGTTGAAATTGAATTTTTTGTACATTTGCTAGACTGAGCAATATCTTTTGGTTTTATTATTAGAGCTGGGTTAGATTTAAGGATACTCGCTAATGTATTATGGCTTTTTGACGATGTGACAGAATTGTTTGATCCAGCACATTTCTCAATTGCGTTCTGTACATAATCAATCGAAGATTTTAGTGTAATGTGGTAAGCACTCTTTATTTTACGAAACTCTTTCAAAATTTCAGTATTCGTCTCTTTTAACATTATCATTTCGTGTTTCAAGATTTCGTTGTCTTCCAATGCAACTTTTAATTGTGAAAACAACATTAAATTATTGGAATCAAATTTTGCAATCAAATCAGTTATTTGTTCATCGATGCCATTTTTGTTGAGTGTAAACACATTATTATCACCGCGCCGACGCTTAGAAGATTGATCTGCATTATCGACGTTCATTGACATTTCGTCGTTGACAGATCTAATTCGAACAGCTTCAGATCGAAAGCGAGGAGGTGAAACAGCATGTGTTGGTGAACGGGACACATTCATAATATATTAATATATTGAATGTTTCCACCAACCAAAAAAAAACAGATGCGTCCAACTTATCCCAAATTCCAGTGTGAATTCGCGCTTGCACAGAGAAACGATGGAACGTACAACCAATCACTTTGACAGCATATTTCCGGCAATTTCTTATTATTAGCCTATTTCTGAATAATGTAGTGTTTAGATTATCGGCTTTTAGCCGATTCTTCTCACATGCACATCTGTACATTTTTGCCTGTTTTTCTGATTTTCGTACGAGCGGTTATATAGGATCTGGCTCCGGCCCATAAAATTCAATGTTCGAACCGTTTCGGGCCATTTCGTCTGCCACATCATTCATTCATATGTTGACTAGGTATCAATCTCAGTTCTATGTTATCCGTTGTATCTATGACTGCATTGTATTTTATTTAATTGTCCTCAATGTCCAGAAAAGATGCCAACATGCTATCCAGAAAGTTTTCTATGCAAAATATGGAGCTTCAAATGATCTGCCTGCACTGTTTGCATGTTGGTCACCATGCAATCAATGGTTTATGTTGCAGCTGACCATTCAAATCTAATGAATAAAATTGTTATTTTTTTCTTTTCCGGAATAGCGATTGTGAATGGTATTCTATGTTCTCCTATTGCATTAAAATAACTTCCTTTTTACACATATCGTTTCCAATACTGTAAAAAATCGGTATATTTGCTAAAAAAAATTGGTCTTTTTACTGATTTTTCTATATTTTTTCTCGGTGAATATGTTTATATGGCTTAAACAAAGCTATACAAATATACTGTGAAACGCAAATAACGAAAGTTCTGCAAATATTTCCATTCATATCACACGCTATTTTTGTGTGAGTGGATTTAAAAAGATGCCGCTACACTCATGAAAATCAGCGCTAACACTCCGCGATGTGTCGCGACGCGTATAGAACACATAAAAGAGAGTGTTACGTGAAAACATTGCATTTGTTTCTTCGCATAGGAAAATTGCAAATCACGTACAGAAAAACATTGTGCGGGCGAGTATGTGTAATCTATATACATAAACCATATATGTTTAGGTAATGTAAATTGTAAAGCCACTCAACCGCCTTCGTTCCCAAGTGAATCTCCGCCATGGCCGTGTGCGCATCGTTATTATTGTTAAAGATTTTATCGGATTTATTTCGATACATTTTCCGCTCTTTTATACATACACAAAAAAAAACAGATTCTCACACACACATACACACATATTTTGCATAGATTCATGAGAGTTGTGATTGCGGATATGAATACATCATGCAAATTCGGGAAGAAGAATGAAAAAAAAATACTGCAGAGGGAAAATGACAGAGGAAAATCGGGGCTGCGAACGTGTTAGTCTATACTATGTATAAATAGAAATCATATATGCAAATATTCACTTGAAACATACATACATGTATATAGTCCAACACTTAATATTCATTAAAGATCTTGTGCGGGTGTATTAAATTCTTGGGATTTTATTTAATATACAACGATTTCGGTAAATGTTTTAGAGATAGAATATTTACATTGTTATTTGGGGATTTGTGTGTTGAAATATGACTTTTATCTGGGTCACTCAATTCTGTCACTCTTTTTTTTGAAAACATGTAATCTGTGTAAACGCGAAATTAACGCGAGGAAAAAAATATTAAAATATAGATTACAAGACGAGACACCTAAAATGGTAAAGTAAAAGTAAAAGTATTTTTTTAATACATTTTTTATTGTATAATTATTATATATTATATATAAATATGTATGTGTAATAAATCATTACACTCCAACCAAGAATCGATTTTAAAAGAATTCGTCATTCATGATGTCTTGTAAGACACAATAACGACTATGGCGGCTGCAGACCGCTTTCAATCTATATATTTATCAGCAAACATCCGAATAGCAAATGGTCTACCCCCAACTCTGCTGAAGCCCACAAAGTGTCCGCTTTTGAAGTTGATTTATCGATATACTAACCGAATCCATTAATAAATATTACCAAAAAGCAGTTTTAATTCTTGAAGACATTACATTCAGTTTTTAATGGAAAAAGTTGAAGCGTGACGTACAAACGGGTGAAAGGACTTGCGTAATTTTCTGTTGGAGATTGAATCAAATCGAACTTTTGGTACTAAACCCTTTCCTTTTCTTTACAAATTCTAATCAATTTATAATGTTTGTGCATATAAAATTAATTTCTTTATAATCAATTTTTATAGTATCTACTATTAATAGCAGTTGTTGAGATTTTATGTTTAATTTAAGAGCAATATTTTTGAAAGGATTGAAAAAAAAACAATTATAATTTTTGAAATAATAATATTGTAAAGTCCTTTTCATATTCTCACTTTTTAATAATTATTCCTTGGATATATTTTAATAATAATATTTTCTTGAGTTTTTTAATGAATTGTTTGTATGTTGGGTAGTTAATTAACCTATTTTATCTTACTTTATTAAGTGTAATGTAACAGATGTCACATAAAAATAAATAAAATATATTGTTTTCACATACATTTTACTTTAATTATTTTATTTCTTTTTCAGTATGTTAGATAACAACCGGTTGCTTAGAATAAGCTAGGTATAAGATCTACCACCAATCTAAGCAGGAATAGGCTAATAACTTGTTCTACCGAATCATAAAATACTCAAATGCGGACTAGAACAACAACGACGACCCTGTTGGTTGAAAACTTACATACGAAACGTCATTCTTGTTCAGTGCTACGCGTCTACCGAGCCTCAACCTCACGTCAAAACAAGAGTTCTACGAAGTATCTCGCCGCCATTTCCGTCACTCTTTGCGTTTTAAACGGCAAAATAGGGTTGGTCAACGAAGGGTTGACTCATATGTTATATAAAAGCATGACCTAGGGGAAATGAATGAAAACGGAAACTTCCTTGTCGAACTGTGCAACACTCGACAATTGGTAATCACTGGCATATTATTGCAAACAGAGTCTCATAATTTTCCCCTGACGGCGCGACGGAGAACCATATAAACCATATCGCCATCTCAAAAAGGTGACGAAAATGTCTACTTGACGTGAGGAACAGGCGCGTAGCAGACGTTGGGAGCGACCACCACCATAAGGTGGCAACACTAAGATTGCGAACTGCAGCTGTAGTGCAAAGGCGTCTACAAGATCCTGGAAAAGATTATCTTATCGAGGGTACAGTTCCATATCGTGTGTACATGAAAGTGCCCTCTGCTATGACCGGGAAACTGTTAACATTTGTGAACCGTAGGTCACCAAAATTGAATTGTGAAGACGAACCAGTCTCAACGCAAATACGACGCGTTTGTTCCGCACATTTGTAGCTGATGCCAAATGCCCTTAATAGTGATTAAAGTAACTAATATATACATATATACGTTTTTTGAAAAAAAAAGGGGCCAGCAACCGATTACTTCTCTACATAGATGCACAGCATATCGGTGGTTTTCCATATTTGTGCACTATTGAAGAATATAGCGGACTACGAAATTATTTAAAAAGAAATTGTTTTTTTATATATTATTTTATTTTGCATTTAAACATTAAACATGTCGGGCGCGGAGTTGGATGAAAACGTTTTATCAATGGAATTTTTTCTCAAACCGTTCGATATTAAAAGTGAAGGCGGTATTTTGTCTTATAGCAAAGAGAAGTAAAGTGTACCGATTATCATGTATATATTGATGAAAAACTGTTTAGAGAATGTCTATAAAAGATATTTGCCATATCCGACGAACAAATTGAATCTTTATCGAAATTAGGTCTCAGCATATATGCGATTGTTGATATACCTCCAAATGGCCCACTGCACAGAAATTATTATCGAAACTATATCGTCGAAAGTGTCGAAATATCAAATTTTAACAAAACTATTTTTAATTACAAATATTACCAGGTAAAGTTGTTCCAACTATTTTGTACGCACAACAAAACAAAATATTGTTAATTGGGGTTACTCGGTTTTATAATATCAAACTGTTATATCAATAGTTTGATGTTGAGATAATCTGCGTAATCGCTACCTTGGGTAGCGATTCTGTGCTTGCGACAACTCAAATCAAGCATGTATATCGTTCGTTAAAAATTGCATATCGACACGATTTGTTTTTTTGTCGAATGGCTGAAAAATATAGGTCAATGTCAAAAACGTATACAAAAATAATAATATATAATTTAATACAAACAAAATAATTATTATTAAGTATATTTGTTTTCATTATACTTAATATAATCTATATTCACTACGCTGCATAGATATAAGCTAAAATAACAAAAAAATCTTTTTAAATAACATGTTTGTTATAATTATTATTTATTTATTTACAACAAATATAAATACAACTAAACAAGTAAACAATAATAATACCGCAATAATTGTGCAAGCAGTACCGCTCGATATTGTGACAGAAAATAGTTGCTTCATAACGCACAGTAACGTTCCAGTGCGTTCCATAATAGTTGCTTGATTTAATTAGATAGCGTGTGAAAAATGTGCACAGAATCGCTAACTTCATTTGACCGCTGATTTGTGGTTTATTAAACTCATTGTTCTAAAATCTAAACGAATCAACAACATACCTAAAAATCTATTTCGCAATAAAAAAAATCCAAAACATTGTACCAAAAACGACATTCTCGTAGAAAATAAGAGACGTATACAAATACAAATACCATGATAAACCTGCATCTTAATATAGGTCTATCTCTATATACTAATATTAGTTGGTTTCCCGTTACATTTTATTGTTTAAATTGAAATGGGTAGGCGCCATGTGCATGTTATTCGAGGGTTTCGTTTTCACAGGGTAAACTGTAATAAAAGCGTATGGTATAACGGTAATATAAATCCTGGCGCCACCACGCGTAATACCGCCACTCAGACGGTGGCACGGCCCTAAAGATGTGTCTCTGTATATAAACGTATATACGTTTGTGAAGTATATGTATGACGATCCGAGTGTTTCTGTGCAGAGCCATCGACACATACATTTATACACAACACCAAGTTGCATGTAAATAATTATATAGAAGAAGCACGCACAAACAAATACTCTTTTATATATATACTAAATATACATAATATGTATACACATATTTGTATGACGCTTCAAATTCAACGATTAAGGCTTAAAAGGAACATTTCTCGACCATTTTGTAGTGATAATATAAATTGAATTATGTTGTAAACTTAGTACCCAGCGAAGAACTCTTAAGACAGTTTTTTTTTTTTGGTTTTATTGTTAGTTCTGTATTTAATAGCATATACAATCAAATAAATTTCTGATGTAATTGAAGTGATCTTGACCACAGGTAAACCACACAAGCTTCCCAAATAGGTAGAGTTATATTTAGATATATACTCGTATATATAGCATATAATATACGTATATACTAGTCACATTGTAAATTATAGCCGCGCGTACAAATTGCCCTCATTGGTTTACTGTTTGGTTTGCTCGGTTTGTTCGCTAAATTAAAACCACTAAATTGCAGTTGGCACACTTCATATAGATATAAATTCGAGCATAAACACCGTGTATACGTATATATCTCTCATATCGTATAGTTTATAGTACACACTTTGTACTCTCATGTATAAATAACAGTACAGTGCAATATAAGAGCCTATGCCTAGTCCAGTGGACGATGCTCTGCTATGAGTGTGAGCTTGTACCGGATCCATTAGTGTATACTACAATATAGATTATATTATATTTGTTATTTTATATACAGTTTTATATACATCTATAGTATATTTAATTATATATGTGTATTTACGTATAGATATAGTATTTGAATTCAAGAGCATCATGAGTTTACTGTCTGTCGATGGGGCTGTGTATATGCTGTACTATTTGGTTGGATCCGTTTAATTTCAAAATGCCATGCTGTATTATATTATGTGCATTCAGTCTAGTATAAATAAATTACAATTACAACAAATGGGGCGACAAGCTCAGTGACACCGTAATTTAGTGACAGTTGGCTTCTCATACGAATTGTACGATAATCAACGAAATGGCCGCGCAATTTTGTCTAGACCAGAAGCTATAGTATAGAACTTTCCGATAAAGGTCAATATGATATGAACTTAAAAAATGGAAAATTACCTATTCACAAAACATGTTTTTTTATGTTTGTACCTGGACTCGAATTCACGACCTCTGGGTTCGGAACCAGTAACCAGTAAATTTTATAAAATCCTTCCTGAAAAGTACTTGTTCGGAAGGTCTACAAAATAAGCCTCAGTTTCAGTAATGAGCTCCATATTTGAATAAATACTCTTCCCGGTGAGTCACCTCTTCAGGTTTGGAAACAGGACTGGCGAAAAAGTTGGCCTGTGCAATCATCGATGAATGTTGTTGTAATTATAAAGGATTTATTTCATCTATAAATGCGCTTCATTTTATTTAATTTTTCAAACGATTTAATATTTCAGTATAATATGCGATGAATTAATATTTCCTGCCCATTTTAGCATCAGAAGAGTAGAAATTTATTCATGTATAATCCATGGTTATGAATCGGCGCAAACAATAAGTTGGATTTCGCGTAAACAGCTGAGAAGTAACACAATTTCGTGGATCAAATCCACTGCTGCGAACAAACGATGCACTCATCGCAAGAAGAGCTTATTTATACCCAAAAACTTGTGTAAGATAATTCGTATATAGTATAGTAGTGTTAAATCAAATATCGAAATTCAGTTTTTTCCATTTAAAAAACTCGGAGGTTGGCCACTTCTTCTTACTTGTAAACGCATATGGCTCACATTTTCATCTTTACTAAAATGTATTTCACATTTCCCTTATGGCGTCTTGTAGCACCTCTTTTTTAGTTATTCTTGATTTCCGGTATAATAAGTCTGTTCTCATGAGTTTTAATGGACTAAAATACTGAATACTAGCGATTGCCCTGAGCGAGCGCTCTACACATCTACTCCCTGAGACAACTACCGAAAAAATGTCGGTATTTCATTCATACTACGACATGCCGCTTTCGTTGCTTTTCGTTTTAACGAAATAAGTAGTACTCAGATACGACAACCAGCTGGTTGACTCCATAAATGAGTTCATCCGCCACCATGCTACATTACAATATATACAACTATACGTGATTTGCTTAAATTAACAACATCTTGCGATAGTATCTAAATTTAAACTTGAGTTTTGTTTACACACATACATTTAATATAACGGCTCTCGCATCTTATAGTGCTCCCAATGGGCTTTATTTTCTCTGACATGACTTTGCAGGGTCAATTCACCGAGATCTATAGATGTTAGTTAATTGATTGAAGTGCATATTTGCATATTTTAAACTATGCTATAATATGATACATTTTTTTTATTTATTGTCTTTATTTTTAGATATTATAATTTTATAAACGTTTTATTTTTCTACTAATTTACAAATAAATTAAGGAAAATAGCTTTTCTGACTACTCATAATTAATAACAATAATAAACGATGCTACCCAAATGTACCCTCACAAATTGCTTACATTATCACATAATAATGTTTTTTTATTGTGTGTTAATTCAAAGCACAACCAATTTAAAGCTTTAAAATTTAATGTATAAATCTTTGTTAATGGTGAGATCTGTGTCGTGGATGACAGCTAATATAATGATAAATGAACACGAGAACGACACATAACAATAACATTATATAAATGTTCTAGGCACATTATAAAAAAAATCGTATATTCTAAAATTTATTCAAAATATTATATTTGTCAATTAGGTTCTGAGCTTTCTTTTTTTGTACAGACAATTGATGGTTACTTCCTAGCATGCTGTCATATAATCGCTAAAAGGCCTTCCAAGTGAAATGTGAAATAGCAAAAAACAATAAACAAGCACGCATTCCAAAATAATACAGTATTTATTTCTAAGAGATACGTTGCACACATACACATAAATATTCCTGTGTGAGCTGTAATTTAATTTACGTGTTTGTATACTAAAACATATACAGTAAAACCACCAAATAGCTGCGTACAAATAACATCCCAAATCACTTAGAAATAATTTTCCGGTATATAATTGAACGGCTGAGTTCACCGGGTACGTCCATTGATACATTCTGGCCAAGTTCTCTAATGAAAACGAACGATAGGGCAATTTATTATGCCATACTTCGCTCGCTATTCTTGTGTGTGAATATATATATGTTATGTTTTAATATGTATATTGTATACGTATAATTGCATATATATAGTATACACAACCACAGACATACACGTGTATGTACACATAACACGTATAACAAACAGCAGGTGTTATAACATTTAAGATTTTCGTTTTTTGTTGTGTTTTTTATTTGTTTTAAAGCATTTTTGTTTATCCTTAAATATGAACCACAAATATACCAGCAATCGTGTTTTTTATATTAGACATTAAATATGTTAACATTTCCGTTCACATGTTTTCATTTCGGATTTTTTTAGATATCAGTTATATAATATAATTCATTTTATTAAACACAATTATAGAATACTTTATAATTGCTAAATGTCAGGCCGAACAGAAGAATCAGTGTCCGTTTAAGTCGATAATTCAATGTTTCATATTCTGGAACGAACCATCAAAGGAAGATTGTAAAAAATATCTTTCCAGTCTAACTAAAGTATCTCCTGATATAAACTTTAAGAGAACTTGTCAGGGCGAACCCGTCCCTTTCAAAGGAGATCGGATATCTTAGCATAAGCTTGCAATAACCATTAAATTAAGAATTATTTCGAAACCCTTGGAAGTCTGCAGTTAATAGTTATTCCCAAATAAAAGCTGAACGGTGTACATATTTTATCGATATCGAACGAATACTGTGTCAATAAACATTAAAATAAATGAACACGGTTTCTAACTTTTTAATTTGATTTTTTTTGTTTGTGAATCAAGTTCAACTTTAGATTTTCAGATTACGTTTTGACAGTTTTTGAAATGTACTTAATTTTTACATCGGTCTGCGAATGTTTTTAAATTATATTCAATGCTAGGCCGGACGTTTTATCGTCAGCGTAATTGGGTCTGATTATAGCATTGCATTACTTTTGTTAAAAATATGTTAATCAACTATGATGGCGATTACAAAATATTTTCTAATTTTGATATTAAACCACGAAGCATGTATTGCTTTAATAATAATGAAATTTATAATTAAAAGGCACCTGGCATCCCGTACTCATTCCATCAATAAATGTTTTAAAATTATATTATATATTGGAGAATGTGTGAAATTGGATTTTGATTATAATATAAAAAATATTTGGCTGTTTCAGCGCTTATACAATAAAAAGGGTGCCTTTATATTAACATGCAGAATGTAAATATTATACACGAACGAATACATATAAATTATATAGAATTCGCATTAACTGATTGTGTTACGTAACACCTTTTGATCTTTTACCAGGCACATGTTATCAAATATTTATAATGTATGTACATTGGATATGTATTAGGGCGATTCAGCATGTAAGAAAAATATGTTCGATATATCATTGCTCAATTCGTATTTATTTATAAAACCTAAAAATATTTTTTTTTGTCAATTAATTTTAAAAAATATTATCAGAACAACATAGAAAATTACCATAGTCACAGCCGAGTGGGTTAACACGTTGGCGGGGGCTTATGGGAGGTCACCGGTTCGATCCCGTCGGGCAGAGCGAAGTGTTTTTCGAATGTAGCACTTTAAATCAGTAGGTTCCTCGTACTATTAATAGCCTATTTCTGAAAAACGGAACATTAATGTCATCAATTAACATATACACACGCACCCTGTATCGAACAATAAGTGTATGATGGCGTTGATGATTCAAAAGGTTGAATTGCATAGAATTATCTCAAAAATATGCGCATTTGCCCTGTAAAGTTGCTAGAGTCGCGTCAGGGCAAATAAAGACTCCTAACATTCGGGGTAGTGTTGTTAGTGTTAGTGCACAGTAGCTCCAATAGGTGTAGCACAGCACAAACAGCACATTAGCATGACCTGACCAGTCGTGTGAACCCGTAATGGTCAATACATCCGGTGTGCGACATCGCAAACTGTCCCTATGTTCCACAAAGGAATACAGGATCCATTAAGAACATAGAAATAATTGTATTTAAAAGTCCAAGTAAAATCGCAAGTAAAAAATTCACCCCTAACAACTACAACACCCCTAATATGTATGTAGACTATATATAGTAGTAGAACTCAATGTTATGTAATTGCTTTTTGTGATGGAAACACACAAATTCAAATCGTATTACAAATACTCTTTTGTTAGAAAATAATTATGTTTTATTTTCCATTTTATGTACACGCATCCAAATAACCATATATATTATTAACGCAATATACGTTATTTGTTGTGCGGTTTTTGCTTTGCGTAATATTTGAAAATAATGTTTATTTGATCAAGCTTGCGGCTGTCATTGTGTATGTTTAAATACAGGTGTACGCGCAGAGCACCTTTATTGGTATTGACAGGTCAAAGAGCTCCGACCACGGCACCATATAAAGCTTACATATATTTTGTTTAATTAAAAAATGCGTTGATAGCGTATAGCGCATAAAGTGCATAAATTATTTTAGTAACAGGAATGTCAGATGAAAATCGCCCCAAAAATTCAATGGGATTAAAACAAATTTGTTAATAGGTTTAGCGCATTTTTTTTAATTTGATGATGTCAGCAATTTTTTATTAAAAATTTGATGTCATAGAATTCAATAGTGACGCACATTTCAATTCTTATTATTTAGATTGAGTTGGAACATATTACCACCTCTTTAAGAGTAAACTTGTTTCAATAAGGAACAGCTTTCTTATAATATCAGGAGGTAGCATAGTTCTCATTGTAGTGCGATTGTAGTGCAATTGTTTTACTTTTTTGCTGCGATCCATTTTGGATTTTGACCGCTTATACACATGAATCGTTCAAAGATAACAAATAAAATGAAATTAAAAAAAAAACGTTTCTAAACATTAGTAAAGCAATTCATAACATAACAAACTGTCGATGACCTGAATTGTTGAAACACCATAGACATTAACATACCAAGCATAAAACAATATTTGAGTAATATAACGTGTAATGACAAAGATGAGTCAGGACTCATTTACATTTGAGCGACGAAATTAATAGCAGCACGCGCATATCTGTAATTTTCCATCTTCGGCACGAATATCTCAGAGTGGTGCGTATACGGTTAGACAAACAACTTTATAACAATTCATGAGCTCCAATAAGAGTATTGTATGCATACACTCGTGCCAGAACCAACAAATGAAAAATTTAAGTTCAATTTGTTAAGTTCTCGTGAGTAAACTCGAATATACGAGTAATCATTGAAAAAGCTTTTAAAGTTGAATACTTACTCTATATGCGATGATTGTTTATTCGGAAAATGTGTATAGTTCTTCGGCTTTCGAAATATTCACAGAAAATTGTATAAGTAATGAATACGAAGATTTTCGCAGAGTATGTTATTAATATTTTTAAAGCATTGAGTCTACCTTCCGAGAATTCTAAATAATTATGATTATATTATCAGGACAGTTTCTACAGAAAAAATATTTAAATTATTACTTTTCTAAGAATATGTTTTAAGATAAATGAAAACCTCTCGATTCGAAGGTAGGGTTTTATTCGGACACATTTTTCTCAACAATCTCGATATTTTGTATGTTATTTAGGGCAAATTTTCTTGTTTTAATATAAAACATATGGAGATATTAATATTATTGCATTCATTATTGTAATTGTGTATTTATTTTGTAATGTATATGTCTGCTCTTCCATTACACAGGCTCGACGAGCTGTGTGTTCTTAACTACAATTTTACGGTTATGGAGGTGGAATCTCGCTACCTGATTGTATGGTCTTATGATAAAATGCTTATAGATTATATAGATATGTATATAAATTCTAGTGACCTTAAAAAACCAAATTGTCCGGCAATCGAAAAATTGAAAAAGTTGATCCAAAGATAGCCCTCTGAGTGTCTTCTATCGAATTGTCCTAAAATTATAGCAACCACGATAATCAGCTGGTTAGAAAACACAAATTAATCTTAAGAAATATTTTTTGCTTAGGCATAATATCTATTTATTTTTTTTTTGCAATTATGAAATTATTTAGTCTTTTTTATTTTCTCGACCAGCCTTGCATTTTTTGCAACCATACTCTGAATTCACGACACTTCGTCCTTCTGGAACACGCTGTTCAACAATTTCAACGCGGAAATCAAATTGACACATGTTTTTTCCTTATACGTGCGAATGTTCTACGATGCTTTTCTAACGGTTCTACATCACTATCAATATTCTTCTTACAACTTTCTGTACCCGATGTAGATAGTTGAGCGTTATCATCTTGACTTAGACAAAATTTGTTGTAGTCCTTGAACCGGAACCGGAACTCAATTTAAGAATGACGAGCAACTCAACCATTGTCTTCGGACTCATCGTTGTCGCTCCATTTATCTATCTCCATCAGTATCTGTATCTGATCTAGCTGAGCTATGGTCAAACAATTTCGACGAAAAATAATATTAGGGCAAAAACATAATCGAAAAAACAAATTCACTAATCAAATGCATCGAAAAACAAAACACAATTCTGTATCATGCAAAAATTAATGTATTCGTTTTGATAGCTGCAATGTTTATGACAATAGACCGTATTATATAGAAAATGTTTATCCGTATTGAGCGCTGTTACTGTAATTACAAAAGACCGTATTATATATAGTATATACTATATATTATAATGGATTATTTTCTTCATAGAAGGGCAAGTAATGAACTTGTCGTTTCTCCAAAGCATAGTACTCGTCTAGTTTAGTTAATCCGAGAGTGAATATTTCGCTGTCCTGTGCTCCATACAATAACATAAAAAACGACTTCTCTATATTATTTAATTATTGATCTCAGTTTATAAATATCTATGTCTAACACAAACCATTTCGATATTTTTATATATTGTCTGGATTTAGAATGAAGCAACTTATCACAGTTATTCTTATTCTTCAGAGATGTTGGCATAAAGTGTCTACCATCTCCTCTTCCATTTTACACCGCTTTGTCCAGCCCACAGAGGGTGTTTTTTGACTCAAATTTTATGCAAATGCATTCAATGCATTCAACGCTGCCAGGCTGTCATAGCATATAGTAACGCTTTTGTTTGCTATTCATGTAATGATTTTATAGTAGGGTGATAGGATATCCTCTGTAGCGTTCGCCGTCCACAGTTGTCATTTATCATTTTCCGATAGGGTGATCACTTGCGCCTTCTTGTTCAAAATGATTTCAAAAAAATACAATAATTATAAATGTAAATAAACTATTTCCAACCAAAATTTAAAAATAGATTTCAAATAACTGTGTTACAGAAGTCAACTTGATCGTGCATTACCTGATCACAGTTATGTATATGAGCTTAACAATGGAGATCACAACCTGTATTATACACGAATGAGTTACACTATACTGCTGCGTGTACGGCAAACTATCAAACCACATTTGTTTCTTACACTCTGGGTGGAGGCCACCGGCACCACCGGTACAGCGCTTATCTGTAACATGCAATCATTTGCTTCGGAGCTTATACCCTTATATTATAATGTATACAAGCGCACACACACATTTACTCAAATACATACAAACAGTTAGAGCATTTAAGAACGAAACGAAGCCAGCGACCAGAGCCGTTTGTTTTCCCAAGAAAAGCCATATACATTGCCTAATGGGGCGGACGGTTGTCGATAAATATATGTACAGGGATTTATTTTCGAGCACCAGTAGTTTTATGTATGCGCTGAAATTCCCGTATTTAAGTGTGGGTATATTTTTCTTCATATATAAGCACTCGAATTATTTTAGAAACGTTCATTTCGAATATATACAATCTACATATTATACGGTGTGTGACCAAAAACCATACCCTGTTTAGATTTAGATAGAATGTTGGAATTTTAAATTACTTTTTAAACTATTTTAAACACACTATGATGCTAGGTGTTGCAATTGCTTTGTTGATTGCTTATTATAGTTTTACAGCTTTAACTTGTATTTTTGTAAGCTTATAGCATACCAATATTTTTATTTTCAATTTTCAATATGTCATAATCATTAAGCGATGATTTTAAATAAATGTTTATAAAATCAAAAATATTGAAATAGTTTTAATCATCAACAACACAAAGCAGGAGTAAAATGAAGAGACAAAGGGAAACGTTACTCCTAGTAGCGCTGTCATCGTTTTTCTTCCTTCCTTTGTATTTCCCGGATTTTATGTCCATATTGTCTAACCAGTCGTAGCTTATAAACGTATACTCATTTATTATGTGGTAGAATTACAGTCCCTAGCGAAATAATATACATTTAAATATTTAACGTATAACCAGCTTATATACTGTTATAATAGTAGTTTCTTATAAATTATGAATTAACATCTAGATTGTGAATGTTTACTATGTACAATTTACATAATAATTTTTTTAAGTGAAATGCATCATTTTATATGAGCTATTCAGTAAGTTTATAAAAATGATCACCGAAATGTTTTTTACAGATAATATCTCATTTATACATAGTTTTGTCAAATATTTCTCCGTAAGAATTATTGCAATATTACAGACTATCCAAATAGGTCATATAGCCATTATTAATCATCATGATTAAAGGTCATAATTTTCCCTGCATTTTACAGAAACACTATATTGATACCAAATGATCGGATTGATTTAAAGTCCTGCAGGCTTGTTTAGGGTATATTTAAATGTTATATTATAAATATAAAAAAGCTTACCATTATGAACAAATTATTTACACATTTATGCATAAGGGCTAGAAATGCATGTGCTCGTTGTTTGTATTGTATACCGTATGCTTGTATGCACTATGCATTTTGTGCACTGATGAACAAAAGCAAAGAAGGATTACGCCCTGGCACAGGTATATAGCTTTTAATTGCTGCACATACGGTAAAATACATATAGAATATACGTTTTTTTTGTATATATATAATATGTATAATTGTATACACTGCAAAATGTTAAGTAGAAAAGCTCTACTTCAATCTACATACGACTTTGTATGTAATTAATAGGATTACTATAATAAATAGTTTGGTGCTACAAAAGATTTATGGTTGAAAATTCACGAAACAAATTTAGAGCCTTTTGTGTTTTGTAATTTTAAATGAATTATTTACTCGCAGCATTATGCAGCTTCTTTATATAATGTTTGGAGTAAGCCTTTTAGCATAATATGTACTTTGAAATTATTTTTTTTAAATCCATACAATTTTAGTAAACTCTTCTTCCTTTTTG
Organism: Bolitophila hybrida; assembly: GCA_027564075.1. NCBI lineage: Eukaryota > Metazoa > Arthropoda > Insecta > Diptera > Mycetophilidae > Bolitophila > Bolitophila hybrida. The sequence continues at coordinate 15,932 of JANSTU010051542.1, forward strand.
TAGGTGTGCCTTGTGCTGCATAGCGAGCATTATTTATAATAAGCATTTATATACCTATATTATAGTACAAGACAAAGTTTTAATAATATTTTAATATGAACATTATAATTGATAAACATTATGTCGAAAAAAGTATTTCATGCTGGGATTCATGAAGAGAATCTGTTCATTAAAATGTATTTGTATTTTGCTTACTGCTTTTTTAACATTACATTTTTTGGAAAAAATTTCGGTTGTAATGATACACAAGTTACGCAATTCTAATAGTTTTGGAGTCAAAACAAAAGAACTTCTTTATATATTATATGCATGTATACTGTATAACACGTCCGTTCGTTTTGATGGAGGGAGAACATTTCATTCCTACTTCCAATGCTGTGGGTGGACTTTTATCGTTGTAGAATGCCTGCTGGTGTGTTCTTCAATTTTGCTGTCATATCGTATATAGTCCGATTTGTATGTAGCAATCACTCCAGCACAAATATTTTTCTAGAAAGAACTATACTCGTATATATAAGCAAAAAGAAAAAACATAAATGTATTACTTTTTGTGTAAAAAACCTTTTTTTGAAACAAAATGTTTTATTATTATTTGCTAAATTCCAGCACGATCTAACAAATATAAGTAGGATAATCAGCGGTTGATTATTTATCGCCTGGATTTATATTTTATATACTTAGTGAATTTAAATAAAAACAATGATTTATTCTCTAACATATGAAATTTTAGTTAGGATTAGGTTCGGTTCACAACTAAATATTTAAGACCAATATTTATATATTTAAGCATTAATATATAATAAATTTGGCATAATCGCCATTTCATCGAACTACAATTTGGTCCATAGACTATCTTTTAATGTTATATAGAATAGAAGTTGGCGATACTTTAAGAGAGCCGAAATGGACATTCGAATTTCGACCACAAAAAACAAACAATTATTTGACGGAAATAAACCCCTTAAGCGTCAAAGTAGAATGTGGTAAAAGGGTGAATTGTGTGAAATGAAAGGAATTTTAAATGTCTACGATTTAAATAAGTATGAATAAAACTGTTGAAAACCATCAACAACAACAACAACAACAACAATATTTAGGTATGTTTATAAATGTAATAGAACGTCAAAGAAAATCGATATTTTTCTGAAATAAAATCTTGAATCTTGAACTATGTCATTGCAATTTCACTTTTACTTGTTCAGAAACAAATTTCTCTTTTTTATTATCTTACCGATTATATCCAAATATATTTGATATTTTTATTTTCATGAAATATTAGATTGAAATCTTTTAATTTTGAATGAGATTTAAATTAACTATCTTTAAACTGACTTTTGTGAGCTCCTTGGTGTAGTCTATGATATGCACATAGTAATGTTTCGAATTGACTTTGTAAATTTTATTAAAGTTTTTATAATATATATATATTATATGTCTCGCATATTCGATATTTGCTTGTATCAAAATGTGATCGTAAAGAACAAGTTCAAATGACATATTGCAAATTCAATTTTAAGGAACTCTTTCTATTTGCAAATGATTTTCTATAGATTAGGTCCCACGACATCGTTTCTTGATTCTTTTAATGCCAACAATTGTTATCAATAGCTATCGTTACATTGCTTTTTGTTTTTTTTTGAAGAAAAACTTTTTTTTCGGGATATACATTCAAAAAATTTAAAAAAAGTCATGTACATTAGAATATTTATGAATATTTAGTATTAGATGTTGACATAGGATTTTCTTCAAAGAACAAAAATAGTTCCATCATATTATGTGTTATAATGTTTATGTATTCAAGAGCAAAAACTAGTTTTGGATAAAATTATCTTTGATATATATAAAATTTTAATTAACTTACCATTTACTATAGAAAGTATTATTCCGGAATGTGCGGGCACAAAACACAAAATAACTGCACTCGTTTTCAAATGATAAACGAAATTTCACAGCAGTTGAATATTTTAATTTTAATGTTCATATCAACGAAAGCGTTAAATATTAATTATCTTAAAAACATTTTTGGACAAGATTTGAGAGAATGTAATATGATAATTTGACGTCTTGTTTAGAAGATTTATTGTATCAAAAGTACGCCACTGGCCGCACCCAATGATATATTGTATATAAATCATATATACAGGACACAAAGGAAAACAAAACAATAAAGCTTCGCACCGAATATATTATTACATTTTTCATATAAAGATCATATACCAGTGTCCTGCTGGAAAAAAATGGTCGCGCTCCATTGTTCGCAATATTTGTGTGGATCAACGAATATTGAAGAAAAATATTTGCTTGAACGCTTGAATTATTTTCAGTTTTAAGTGATGTGTATACTTTTTGTTTTTTTTTTCAATATATAGAAATCGATTTACGCATAATTCATCATTTTTACTAAATAAATCAAATTTATAAAAAAAAAAAATTATGCACGATAAGCCTTGAACCATTTACATAAATAATATTCATTCCGTAAGGGTTTTGTTTTGGTCGTTTGTTTGTTTCATGGATTTATGGCATTGCGCGGCCAAGAAATAATATACTATACGTGTCGCATGCATCATTATTATCCTGATTCTAGAGTATTCATGGTGATGGTATATAATAAATTACTTATAATATGTATATGAAGATATCTGACAGTTTCCATGGTATATTATATGATTTTGCGCAAAATGTATCTATCTCACTCTTTCTCACTCTGTTTTTATATATATATAATATGTCTTGAATGTACTCTGGCCAGCTGAACGTATTCCAACCGATTTGAAATTAGATTATGCGACAATGAGACATCTGTGCCGCAATTTAGTTTTTGTCATTGTTCGCTGGAGGCGCAAAGCTTTCGTATAATTTACGCGTATAATACTCGTATTTATGGTGGTTGGGTACAATTGAGACGAATTTGTTTTCATGGAAACGGGTCAACAACTGCATTTGCAGCGCACAACGAAAAAGCCAAATATTTGATTAAATTGCAATTTGCAAATTAAATGCGAAATGGATAGTTACGCGAAATGGTTGTATTCGAAATTGTCGACTGTAATTAACTCAAATCCAATAAGAACCTTTTTTTGTATACTAATACTTGTATATTTCTCCTTTTTTGTAGATTACGGAAAAGTCATCCGGGTGCTGTAGTAACATTAGCCGATAATCCCTTGGATGCAAATAAAGTGAGTATACGTATTTGGTTAATCTGCCGATAAAAGCTTTTATGGACTTGCATATTATAGTACCTATATATTGTTTATTTTATGTATAAACTTACGAAGCTAATTATTTATTTTGAAATACATAGTTAGTATAATTAATTTTATAGGATATATGTAGAATAGTTTAGTAAGTTGGAACTGAGAACGAGCTTACGTGTGGATTAAATTAAATAATAATTTGATCATTTGTTAGGTGCCCAATATGTGTTTGATATGAATATGATTATTTTGTGTGCGGACTTTCCTTTCATTACCGGAGAACATGTAATATGTTTTCGGGTTTTTTACTAAGTGCCAAAAGTGTATAACTCAAGTATTATTACTATAAATCTCGAATACTGTCGGTGCTGATTAAAAATTATACTATAACTATATATAGCACTAAAACTTAATTAACCTCGATGTTAACACGGTTGGAATGTCAGCCAATATGGGAAGGTCTGCCAATAGCTGCCAATTACCTACCAATAAGGTGCCAGCAGTAAATCGTCTGCGACCTTTAATTTTTCTGGAAATATGTTTTCATCCAACGTAAAATGTATTAAACATTGATAGACAAATAAATAAACATTTTTATAAAAGGCAAGACGAACATTTCGTAATTCAACAAGCAAATTTATATAAAATCTCTTCGGCAGGCATCGGACCAGCAACGTGTTTGCTGTTATTCGTCTTCATCTTCGCTGCACTATTCAAATGAATATTACGTACGTTTGGATAGTGCAGCGAAGATGAAGACGAACTGCCAAAAAACGTTAGTTTGAGTTTGGTCAAAGTTGCTTTCCCGTCACTTGCCGAAGAGATTTTAAATAATTTTAATTGTTGAATTACGAAACTTCTATTGGACAAAAATCGGGATCAAAAGTCATTAACGACATCTCCCTCACGAGTCACTTTCGTGTGTAAAATATTCAAACCTACAATATATATGTTAATAACTTTCATACGGGTACCATATGAAATATCGAAAAAAAATCTTGACAGTGAAAAACGATCTCAAAATTCAACATCTCAAAAAACCAAAAAAAAATCTTGAATTACGTCAATAATGTAAGAAAAATATGATTGCGTTTACGTTATAATGAGCTCAATTTTGCTGTATATAACATATATAGTTTTTTTTTTACAATTTTCAGAAAACAAAAACAAATATATTTTATGTACTTTTTATTTGCGACAGAGTGAAATATTTAAAAAAATCAAGTTCTGGCATGTTTTTTTTATTTATTTTGTCATAGACATAATCTCAAGGCAACTTTGACCTAATCTCAACATGTATTTTGTTGTTCTTTTTAAAAAAAAACTTAGTCACAGGAAATTTATTTCAGGATTTTTTTTCCTGAGACTATGTCACAGTCCGCCCTCTTCTGTAGCACTTTTAAAAATAGTTGTAATTTGATATATGTACCAATAACAAATTTAAATAATCCCGAGCCTCCTTGGAAAATGTGTTTATGATATACAAAACGCCAATATCAATTAAAATCAAAAATTCAGTAAAAAATCGCAACGATTTATTTATTTGAATTTGTATTGCATTTGAAGGCAGTATCTAATGAAAAAAAATAATGATTATTTTAAGTAGGCCTTTAACAGCTTAAACCTTTAATTACAATTCAAATTTAATGGGGAATGTTTATTATCATTTGAAAGAACATTCTTTGGCATTTATTTTTTGAAGATTATGTCT